>JANHFX010002121.1:31594-45382 GCA_027560015.1 Chloroceryle amazona
ACCTGCTGGCCGTGCTCTTCCTTATGCCCCCCAGGAGACCCTTGGCCTTCCTGGCCACAAGGGCCCATGGCTGGCCCCTGGAGAGCTCGTTGTCTATCAGGACTCCAAGGTCCTTTTCCACAGAGCTGTATAAAAACTAATTTTAGCCTGATTATTTCTAGAAAGGAAAGGCTGAGGGTACAGCCTGCTGGTTTAATTATAATGCAGGAAGGCAAGGCAAGAAAAATACAGAGGCAAAGTCATCGAGTGCCAGAGTTCAGTGTTTCTTCTCCAGTTATATTTAGTGCATTTAATCCAGTAGGCAGACATTGCACATGCACGTGCTCCTCGACTATCAGGAGAGGAAAGAAACATTTTAGCACACTGAATTGCCTTGAAATAGAGAAGGCTGCTGCCTTTCATGGGCATAATAGGGACTTGGGAAGCTTTTGCATTATGGGGGTTTGTTCAGTAGTGAAACCAAGTTGTTCTCGTGACGCAGATCAGTATTATTTGACTTCTGTTTCTGGCTGAGTACAGAGCTCAGACTTCTAATTAAATATCATGTAAAAAATGGTGTTATGGAGGGATAGAGAGCTGACATTGTAGTGAAAAGACCTCACTTGATAAAGTTGAGCATATAGCAGATCTTCAGGAGGTCCGGGGTGCACAAAATCTACTGAAGGTCAATATTTAAAAGGCCCAGCAGAATTTCAGAAAGCTGTTGGATGTGACGTGCTGGCTGGTGAAGTCACTTTTGCCTCACTATTCTTGCCTGCTCTTTTCTGTCTCCTTGCTCTTGCTTCGCAGCAGGAGGTGGGGAAGGGCCCCGCTGTTGTGCGTTCTTGACTGTTACAACAGGTACCGTAAGGACGATCACTGCTTTAAAAACAAAGGCAACCACAAGAACAGAACACTGGTATTATGAGGCAAATCCCATGTGATTGATTGTTTGGTTTGGTGTTTTTTCCCCTGGGCTGCAGACAAGGTTGCAGAAGATGTGCCTGACTTGCGTCTAAAGCTACAGTGCCTGGGAAAGGATTTGAAGACCTACAAAGGTACTGCTGAATCTCTACGAGTAGTTGGCCTTTTCCTTGCTGGATTTGACAATATTTACTGCAAGATGGAATAGAAGTCTGGTGTTCCAGTCATATAAGACTTGGAAATGATTGGAAAATTTTCAACTAAATGATTTTTCTTTTCAATTAAAGCCTAAATTTTTTCCACGATGGAATTAGTTTCAAAGGCAAAAAAAAAAAAAAAAGAATTTTATATTTGTAATAATGTTTGTGTTGAAATTCACACGCCCCTCCTTCTTGAATGAAAACCTACTATTCTTTGCAATAAGAACCCCATACTTGGTTCAGTGTTGAAGCAAAGCTGGAGGAAAAGAAAAATTGCATCAAACCCAAGCTGAGTATTTTCAGGTAATTGAAATAGAATGCTCATCTAAAGTTAAGCTCTCCCCACCCCAACTTCTATCCCCAAAATGCCTTGAGTTGTCCAATTTTAATAACTCTTAAAACCAGAATCTCAAAAACTTAAGTCATGGCTGATATTTGGAGCTTTTCCTCAGAAACTGGTTTGCGTTTTATAAAAATATGATTAATCATGAGTGAGAACTGAATTTATCCTTTGAAAACCTTTGCTATCTTACAGACATTTACAGGCTCCAGCCTTTGTGCAGCTGGCAATTGTCTGCTGCAGGCTGCTGGGTAGCATCTATCATTTCCCATTGCAGCTTGCTTTCTCTATTTCACAGCACAGAAGAGCAAATGTCCTGTTAAATGTGCAAGGATGGGAAGAAGGAGGGAGAAACTCTAGGCGTGAAATGCCAGGAAGAGAGTCTGGTGAAGGAAAAAAAAGGCAGGTAATAGCACCGTGATGCGTTTAGATGGAGGGAGAAAAGCACTTCAGGAATCTTTGGGGAATTACGGAGGAATTACACACATTACCAGCATTTCATAGCTTGTACAAACAATTCTAGACATCAGTAGCTTTCTGAATTCTGTAAATATAGAAACAGCAAGAGAGTGCAAAAAATTCAGTTTGCTAGATGGCTGGGGGTTCCTTTTTTGGTTTAGTGCATGGTAGCAGTGGCTTTCTAGCTCCTGTGTACTGCCTTCTTTCTGGTTTAAACTGAGCAAAATGTAAATGGAAGCCACGTGGGTGCTCCCTAGAGATGAGAGCAAGGGCACCCAACATTAATGTTGTAAGGCTTCTGTCACCAGAATTCAAGGACTGTGTCATGTAGCTGGAAACCATAACGGTCGGGTTTTCTGTGGGGTACTGGCAGGAAAGTGTAGCATATGCTGCATTTCACAAGCACTTACATTTTCCATTCTGCATCAGAGCTTGTTGCCTCTTACTTGCTTGTAAGCCCTGTTAAGGCTTGAGGAACATTTTTCTTGATTTACAGCTCTATTAGACTGATAAATCAATCACTTGTGTGAGGAGAGGCAGTTTGCTGGCATCTGCTTTGCCAACACGCTGCCACCCACAACAGTACTCGCAGTCCTCCAGGATGTGGTGAGAGGGAGGAAGCTTTCCCAGTAACTTAGTTTTGAAAACAGAAAACCTCTTTCTGATGATCTGAGTAACTCTGAGAATATTTTTGAAGAGCTGTCATCTGCTAATTCAATATTTTACTTGCTTTGTTTTTACTTTGCTGTTTAACAAAATAGCTGCACTACAGATTGAGGTGAAAGACGTCTACATTTAGCTGTTTAAATTCTATTGCCTAAAAGGGGAGAAATCAAATCAAAAATACTTGGGAGTTGCACAGGCTGGTTTTGCCACTGTTTAAGTCAGTTTACCACTGTATTCTGGGGATTGCTTGCACGCACTCGAGGAAAGGCTTACATAAACAAAACAAAAGCAGCAAGGCAACTCTTTTTAGAAGCATCTTGAGACTTTTGTCTGTGGTGCTTAAGTTGCTCTACTGTATGAGCACTGGTTTAAGTAGGTTTACTTTAAAGTAATTTCTTTTCTTTTAACCCCACAGGAGTGAGGTTAACTGAAGCAAGCAGGTAGAGTTCACCGTACGCGTGACTTCCAAGCTCTCGTTGCGGTTGCTGAACAGCAGAGCCAGGGTCGGGGCACTGGGTGGAGGGGAGTCTATGGGAAAGCAAAGTTCTTGTGGAGCTTGTTTTCCAAGAGTGCACAGGACAAATGCAGCTAAGGAAAAGTCCCTTCTTGTTAACCTAAAAACAAACCCAGCCAGGTATCTTCTGTTAACACAGTAATTTTGCATAGTCAAGTAGAAAGAGTCTTATGTACTGTGCTCTTCATTCCTAAACTGGTAGTCTTTTCCTTAGACAATACAGATAACTTTGGGGTTAAATCTGATCATTCTGATTTGCTAGTCCTGCAAAATCAGCTTACTGTTACATACTGCCTCTTTGAATGATGAATTTATACAAGCTTTATTGAAGCTATTCTTCTTGTGCGTGGGGGTAATTGATGAGACCCCAGCTGAACATCTTGGAAAGAGAGAATGTAGAAACATAAAATGAAGAAGCATGTACTCTGTCAGCAGGGTTTCTCACATAAGCAAGTTTATGTTAATGTTGTTTCATAATTTCTCATCGTGTCAGGATCAATCTTTCCATGCCTAGGACTGAAATACAATTAGGATTGTATTTAAATAGGATTGAAATACAATTAGTAAGAATTTCTGTATAACTTCTCCAGTAACACCAAAGGCAACAAATGAATGTAATGTGCATAATTGTTTTCCTGTGAGTGCAGTGAGAGACTTCACTGGTTCTTTATTTGCATTTGACATATAAATCACTTGTCTATAATTTACCTGTTCCGCTCTCAGTGTTCTACATGAGACGAATCTGCACTAAGTGCTGCTTTCAGCAGTGCCATTAGGACATAGCAGAGAGCAAGCAGGAATGTCTCTCTTGGTCTCTTGGTAGGTTGGGTGGTGCCAGCACTGCAGGTTATAAAGCACATGAGACTGCTCGGAGCAGCAAGTTTAGCAACTGCAGTTTCCTTACCTGGGCAGTCATTCAAAACTTTGGGATGGTGTCTTTGTTTTTATATTATGAAAGCAGATTGTGACAGAAATTTAGGTTGTTCAAGATGTATTCTGTGTACACATCAATGAATGAGGCAAGATGGAAGAGAAGAAAAACACCTGAAAAAGGAGAACTCAAGTCTGGGTGCAATAAAGGGATGTTTTGTGCTGCTCCACTTGTTAACAAGCCTGGCTTGACTCTCATGTCTAACCCAGTCTTGTAGTCCTTAGAGGAAAACTTCCAGGGATGGCAGTAAGATTCTCAGCACTTGAAAATCAGGAGCATAAATGAGTTTCAGTAACCAGCTATGAACGGTCTGTACTGTGTGATCATGTTCTAAACTCTTCTAAAGCTGGGGAAAAGCTACAGATGTCATCTCCCTGGACTTCTGTAAGGCCTTCAACAGAGTCGCCCACAACATCCTTCTCTCCAGATTAGAGAGATAACAGCTTTGATGGCTGGACTGTTCCATCCCAGAGGGTAGTGGGTCAATGGCTTGATGTCCAGCTGGAGATCTGTGACAAGCGGTGTCCCTCAGGGGTCCATACTGGGACCAGTGCTATTCAATACCTTCATCAATGACATGGTGGGGTGGAGTGTACACTCAGTGCAGATGACACCAAGCTGAGTGGTGCACTTGACATGCCAGAGGGATGGGATGCCATTCAGAGGGACCTGAACAAGCTCAAGAAGTGGATCTGTGTGAACCTCATGAAGTTCAACACAGCCAAGTGGAAGGTCCTGCATCAGGGTTGGTGCACCCCTGGTATCAATACAGACTTGGGGAAGGACACGGGAGTGCTGGGTTCTGGTGGGTGAAAAGCTGGGCGTGAGCTGGCAGTGTGTGCTTACAGCCCAGAAGGCCAACTGTATGCTGGGCTGCTTCAAAATCAGCATGGCCAGCAGGGCAAGCAAGGTGATTCTCTCTGCTCTGATGAGACCCGTCCTGGACTTCTGTGTTAAGCTCTGGAGTCTTTGGAGCAAGGATATAGACCTGTTGGAGTTGGTGCAGAGGAGGCTACAAAAATGATCAGAGGTTTGGGACCCCTCTGCTGTGAGGCCAAGCTGACATGAGTTGGGGTTGTTCAGCCTGGAGATGAGAAGTCTCTGGGGAGACCTTACTGCAGCCTTTCAGTACTTAAAGGGAGCTGTTCTCATAAGAACAGCAGGGACAGACTTTTTAGAAGGGCCTGTTGCAACAGGACAAGTGGTGATGGTTTAAAACTGAAAGGGGAGATTTAGACTACATGGAAGACTTTTTACAGTGAGGGTGGTGAAATCTTGGAACAGGTTTCCCAGAGGAGTGATAGTAGCTCCATTCCTGGAAACACTTCAGGTCAGGTTGGCTGGGACTCTGAGCAACCTGCTCTAGTTATAAATGTCCCTGCTCATTGCAGGGCAGTTGGATGAGATGAGCTTTAAAGGTCCCTTCCAACCCAAACTATTCTGTGATTCTATGATAATGAATTCTGAATCGGTCTCATTTCACAACATCAAAATGCTTCTTCAGAGAGAGAGCTGTTTTTAAACCCTTTTCTGTTCAGCCTCTCCCTCGGCTGCTCTTTAGTGTCTGTTCTAAACTGTCTCTGTACACTGTGCAGTGAATTATGTAACCATTCCTTTTCACCAGAGATCAAACCTAGGAAACCTTACTCTACTGACTGGAGTCACACCTGCCAGGTTCTGGTGTGCCTTTGCAACCACATCACCAGTCAAACTATTAGAAGACCATGGTGTATGAAGGTCTGTATGAGCTGCATCTTGTGCCATCTGTTCTGCTATTAAAACAATATTTTGCTTTCTTGACATTACTGGAGATGAATTCCATAGGCAGGAACTCATAAACTGAGGTCTTGGTTTTTGACAATGTGTTATTTGCTCTGGTGAACTATTACAGGCATCTATCTCTTTAATGTAACTTAAATTGGGATGTTTAATTGTCTTGAGCTCACCTCCCAGCCACATGAATACTGGAGCTTACAGAGAGGCGACGGGATCGAGTGGCTGCGCTCACAGCAAAGTGCAGGTGATGGGGTCTTGCTTCTGCAGGTTGTGTCACTGCGGCAGGAAAAATACGGTGTTCAGCTGGGCAAAATAAAGCATTGGGAAGAGATATGTGAAGATGCCCAGTGTATTCAGTATCAGTGTTTCTTTATGTCACTGATTGTTTCAGGACAGACAGCACGCAAACCTTGCTCTTGAATCTTGAAGGATATGCAAGAACTCTGAATCTGGATAGAAAGGCTTAATTTTAAGAGTGGGAGTTGCTTATTGAGAATAAAATGGGTATGGCAGAGGGACTGAAAACTTCACTGAAACTTTCAACTCATTACACTGCAAGACAGTCGTTTCATTCTTTGAGTCAATGTGTACAGATGCAAAAAAATCCTTCCTTTATGATGTGTGGGTGTGATGCTGAAGTCAAAACACACATACAGGCTGCAGGCCATACAGAGGTGAGAGATGTCAGACTCACTGAGCTGCTTTTTCTAATTAAATGTGTGGTGCTTGAAGGGAAGGGCCGCAGATAATCATTTTAATTTTATGGACCAGTAAGTATGTTTCCCTGTTGGACAACAAGCACTTCAAAACTGATCAGTCTTCCTGCACTGGAGGCTTCAGATTCACCATTGCCTAAAGCACCCAGCGCTGCTGGCTTTACCATCCTGGAAAATGTCACGTTGTCAAAGTGGGGGTCGTACGTGAACCAAAGCGCACCTAATCCCCTGAACAGCCGAGCTGCTTTCTTGCTAAACCTTTTGGAATTATTCTTGGTCCAGGATTGCAAACTGTGGCGTCAAGACCCAGACTTGCTTTCAGAGTTGTATCTTAGCTCTTATTGTTGTCACAGCACCTGTGGCATATTTCCCCAAGGAGGAGTGTGTTTGTCACCCCCAGACAGTACAATCAATATTTTGTTTCTACCCTTTCCCCATTTTGGTTCTTAGTTTATAGAAATGCCTTGTCCAGGTGTGATGGAGCCTTTATGACATTTCTCTGACAGGAAGATGAGACCTCTCCCCTGTCTTTCAGAATGCTTTCTGCAGCTCTGGCTTCTCCTGCTTGTTTTCACTGATCTGACCTGATTGCTGTGGAAGTCTTTTTTTATATTGCAACAGATATTCCAAACCACAAATTGCCTGCTCTAGTTGAAGGTGTCCCTGCTCTTAGCAGGGGGGTTGGACCAGATGACCTCTAGAGGTCCCTTTCAGCCCAGACATTTCTGTGACTATGAAATTGTACAGTTCTGGAACACGACTTTATTAGTTCCTAGTGTTCATCTAGCCCAGGACAGTTACCGTGTGACTGAGCAGCTCTGGGAAGTGAGCATTTTCAAATGGTGTCCTTCCTGTTGAGTGAGATCATTTTTACTATGTACCTTTCCCAGCAGTAAATCAGATATTCCACTGCATATGGTTTGATGAATATCTCCACAAGTCAGACTAAAGAGACAGAATGAGGAGGATCAAAATAACTCGCCTGTTCTAGTCATAGGAGTGGTAATTTTTTCAGGAGGTGCAGAGATGGGTTTTGGTTTGAAGTCAAATTGCTGTTGGCTACAAGTTGTTACTGTTTGTGGTATGCCTTTGTATAGGTGCTAAAGGTATAGCACCTGCTATACCTTTAGCATCTGCTGAAAGTGCCTGTGATGTCAGAAGCTAGGGTCCAGATGAGCCTACAAATGTGCAGCAGGTTAAAATGTATCTGCTGTGCTCTTAAGGAACCATTTCTGGGATGGGATACTCTGTTGGGTTTTTGTTTGTTTGTTTTTCACACAAGCAGCTAATCTGAACTTCTACACTTGTGCTGGAGTGTGGTAGGTCACCCTGCAAGGTGAAGCTGAAGGACCAGTGAGTATGGTTTTTTGCCTGGTATTTATCCAAACTTTGCAAACAGGTGCTGTTTGTTTAACGCCCTCTTCTTCCCCACCTTCTGGATGCTGCCCACATCCTTTTCTCCCTCTCTGAATCATTATCTGTAACAGCTTGGCATGAATGAGGCTTCATGAACTCATTACAATCCATTTTCTCTATTGGAATTTCTCCTGGGCATGATGGAGATAAATTGATTGAGTTGTATGGGAAAAGCTTGCACTACAGCGTTGATACTGCTATCGTCTGGATAAATAGGATGCTTGAGCTGCCTGCTAATAATCTGGCAGCTGCCTGTTAATAACCTGTCATAAAATTCAAGCATTTTAGAAATCTAGTGCTCTGGTAGCAGTCGAATCTGTAATAGATGGGGAGTTTTTAAGATGATGATGAGTTGTTCATAACAGAAATTAATGTGATATTCAGTTAGAAAGTATTTAGTTTAGAAACTAGAATAAGAGATTTACCTACGTTAGGAACTGGGGAATGTTTCAGAAGGAGGAGGAATGGGAGGAAGGGTTGAAACCTTGGTTAGAAAGGAGACAGGCTGCTGGCCCTGGAAACTCTAAAAACTGCTAAAACCTGTGAGGAAGCTGAGAGATGTAGAGGAGCACAGATGTCAGATGGCTGTGATCCCCCCAGACGGTCACGGCTAGTGTTCAGTGCGCGTCTGAAAGGGCTGGGAAGAAAGCAGCACAACTGCAGTATGTCAGGAAAGCACATCAGACTCCCTTCTGTGTCAGCTGACAGCGTGTCCGGAAGAGTTGGCAGTGCACCAAGGGCAAAACTTGCTGGTGCTGGAAGCCTGGAAAAGAGATTGGAGACCTGAGATGCTTTGTTTCGTATGATGAGCCTGACAGAGCCAGTTCAGAGACCTTGCCGAAAGAGGGTAACGAGGGGATGTGATGTTCCCAGGCTGGGAGGAGAATAAGACATACATGGGGAGGGGTTGCATTGTTTTTGGAGTCTAGAATGAAGTGTAGCAGAATGAAATTATTGCTGAAAAAGAGAAAAGGGTTTGAAATCCCTGTGGTTGGAAGTACCAGATGTTATTAATCAAAATGTAGCATTAAGATTGTGTGATTACCCCCACCCCCAATCAGGATATCGATGGAGTTCAGAGAACCTGCAAATCCAGGACAGGTACCAATACTGGGGTGTTTCAGCTACCTACAGAATGAGTGCCTCATCTCTGACAGGACATGGAAGTAATTAATTCTGAGGCAGTAAATAGCTGCTTTGCAGAACAACTAGCTTTCAGCCCCAGGAAAGAGCTGTTCTGGCTTTGGCCCTGAACAGTGCACAGGACCAGCTGAAGAAGTAGGTGGGAGAGCTGGTTTGTAATAGCAGTTACAATGCAATCAGGTTTAACACTGCAGCAGGAGAGACTAAACAAAATAAATCAAGAACACCAGTGTGTCCAATGAAAGAAAGGGAACTGCATACCAATGAGGCAACTGGTCAAAAGGAAGAGAAAGCAGTAACGGAGCAACAGACTAGAAAGCAAGAAGCCTGGAGGTAGCCACTTTTCAACCATACTGTATTAGAATTCAAGACAGACTCTGTACTGAAATTTGAAATATAAAATCAGAGTGGTCCAGTAAAAACCCTACATGGTTCAACAGAAAGTTAAGGTATCATACAGAGAGGACTGGTATTTATAATGGAAAGTTTGTCCTCCAGAAGAGAACAGAAGTCCTAATAACTCACGGCAGATCAAAAGTAATCCAGAAATTCAGAAGGCTAAGGGAGAATTTGAGGATCACCTTGCGAACGATGCAAAAAAAAAAAAATAAAAAAATCACAGTTAAAAGCTATCCCAGTATAAGTGGGAAGATTGCAGAAGTCTGTCCTGTCCACAGAAATGGCTCCGGAAAGGATGCTGGGAATGATGGACCATAAATCTGTCTCCCTTCCTTCAAAAGACAGCAAACTTGATAACAAAGATTAAGATTCTTGAGCATATAGATAATCTGATTTTCCCAACAGTTTATCAGAACTGGATAAACATGAGAAATAAGATAAATCAGAGTTTCCCAGCAACCCTTTCCATTATCTGAATTGGCTCGAGGTGCCGGTGGTCACTGTGCTAGGTACTCGCTGTGCAGTCTCACCCAGCACGACTTGTGCCTGTCTTGTTTTCATTAGTCTAAAGTAAGACAAAAATCTGTATTTTCAAGAGCCAACAGGGAAATAAATTATGATGCTTCTTTCAGATAAGAATGGAGTGAATAGCAGGGAAGCTGTAATGAGCTAGTGTGTGTGGTGTTGGTGAGGAAGGACTGGGTAGTGCGTAGACCAGATGACAAAAGAATTTGGGAGAATGTCCCCCATACATAGGAGGCAACAAAGCAGGTGGAAGGCTGGATGGAGGCAGAGTCGTGTGTGTATGAAATGTCTGTGGCATATGTAGGAGCGAGAAGTGCGTGTAATACATGAAGGAAAGAAATTCCTTCGATGGATATTTTCTTTTTGGGGCTGCTGTGGCTGTGCTCCCTCCATGAACTCGATCTCCTGGCCTCCTAGGCTACTGTGTGCGGACCCCATGTGTGGTTCTTTCCCAGCTGGTCTAAGTCTGGATCTGCGCCTGTGTTTCTTGCATGCAAACAGGGGGCATGTGTGATGGGCAAAAGGGATGGTGAATGAAAGGCAGATTGAATGACCAAATGTATGCACAATAAGGACTCTGTGTTCGTGGATCTTGGGTTTTACTTGCTTTGGATTTACAAATAACCGTAGACAACACTGAGCAGCTCCTTAGCAGGGAATGCTTTTCCATTTGTAACTGCAGAAGCTGCTGTGGTAACTAAATATACAATAAGGTCGTGAGGTGTAAGCAGAGCTCAGGATCTTGGTACAGACAGTAAGTTTATCGGATGCGTATTTGTAAAGCGTTTGTGGACAAATAAACCAAACACTACAGTGCAGTTATGGAATTCTCCAAGCTGGCATCTCTGCTATTATAAAATGTGCTCTTCAAAAAGCACAGTTATAACTCAGGGGAGGGCTAAACAGTGAATTAATTTACAACTAATACCACAAACCCATCAAGGAAGCATATATGTTTTTCAGTTGTTTGCATTATCATTCTTATCTAAATGGATCTATTGATCATTAATGATCAAGAAACCCTCAGGGCATGACAGGCAAGCGAGGAAAACCCAGTAAGCTCTTCCCGGTTGCAGAATACCAAGAAGCAAAAATGCTCCTATTGCGTCCTTATAGCGGGGCTGTGAAACTGCCTGAATTAGTAAACGGAACCTTCTGGGTGCTACAGCCCAACCTTCAGTTCTCCTACCACACGCAGAGATCTACGGAGTACAGCCTTTCGTTCAAACAGTGCCTCTTTTCAACCAAGATATTACAAATTAAAATTATGTTTCTGAAAAGAATGGAGTGTGTAACACACACAAACTTACTAATCACTGTTGAGGATCTTAGGAATCTCTTTTAAGATGAGCACAGCATTCCCAAAACTACTTCTTTTCAAGTTCATTATTTGAAGCATGCTCAAGCATTTTTAATAAATGGGTTTGTTGACTTACGTGCACTAAAGTCGTTGCCAATGAAGGTGCAGCTGAATGTCATGGTTACCTTCCATGCCCTGCTGAGTTAAAAATCTTGGTGTGTGACTCCTACTATGTGACCCTGTGGGATGAGGAAAACCTAATTTGATTCTTCCATCAGATGTCACACAAAATCATCAATTTTTTATTGGCTTTCAGACATCTAAGCATCTTTATCTTTTTATTAAGAAGTGAGAAGTTCCTCTTTTAAGGAAGTGCATTAATAGGAGAACCTCTGAGATTTACCAGTAAAGAAGTCTGGTATTATACCATAGGTTGTAATATCAAGAGGGATTACTGGTCAAGGGTATCTGGGGCTTGTTACTCAAGGGCTGATTCAGACAAAGTGTTTTATCTACTATCCAGCATCTATCCAGTCATTTTTAATGTGCTTTAGACCAAAACACAGTCTCTCTAGTTCTAGAGCTCTGTGGCAGCTCACCGCTTCCACCAGAAATGCTGTTTGGGTTAAACCACTTTCATTAAGCATACTAATCTTGATTTCTTCCTTAAATAATGATTTTTCCTAAAATATTTTGCTTTGTCGGTGTCAACAGTACTGTAGCTGACGTATGGTCATAGAATTTAAGGGATAGAACTTTCTGGAGATTTCATCCTCCCTGTAATAACCAGGCTTGAGGCCAAGAGCCCCTCAGCCCTCTCTGCAGCACAGAAGATGTTTCTCAGGTGTGCTTGGCACTGCCAGCTCGGATTAGCTGTGCTAGGAGTCAAGTGGTTTAGGACGGGCATGGCGCTGCTCTAACCAGCCTTTGGTACCCAAGTTAATTTATCCTCTGATGTGGACAGCAGGAGCTGTATTTACTGTGGAATAGTTGAGTTGACTGCGTTATGCTCCATTGCATGGTACAGACAGGCCCTGTCTGCTGTGAAATCGTTTGTGTGTAAGAGGAGAGGGAGGAAGATTCATACCTGCTAGAGTCCAATATTCCTCCTTTAAAGCAGTAATGGAATAGTGTGTGCTGAGCACGGCACTGGCTTTTGCCCAGCGAACAAAAAGAATGAAATCAAATAGTGGGTAGCCGTTCAATTAGAGAGCAATCAATCTGTCTCGACTCTGAGGAAGGCATGAGTCACGGAGAAGAAACAGTAGACGTAATAGTAGTACTATGTGTAGTACATACTACTGTACTATGTACTAGGAGTAAAAATGTCTATCATGAATATGAACAGTCTTAATCCTGGTATTTCCTAATTCATTAATTCTTGTCTCTACTTTTCATACCCTTGTAAATTCTCCTTGGAAGTAATCTATAAATGTATTTAAGAAATCTTAGTTTAATGATATTGTATTCTTCATCTTTAATGATATTGTATTCTTCATCACGTTTGAAGGGTGATCTGCATGTTTTTTTCTTCTTCAGGTGCATATGTGTGTTTAGAATATACAGAACAAGAAAGGAAATAAAGCTTGCAATGTCCTTTGTCATACAGCTACATTTATCTTGGGTTACTTATTATTATGTCCAGCATAAACAGTGCTTTTCAGGATGACGTGCCCCAAAAAAATTTGCCAGATACTTTTTAGACAACAGACTAGAAAGAAGACCTAATCCTTGTGAATACAAATCAACCATGTTTTATTAAGCTAACCTACTATTAAACATAGGGTAGAATAAAGCAGTTTAAAAATCTGCCAGGAATGAAACAAAGCAAGCAGAAAAAAGGGAACAGGTGATACCGCACAAGAAGAGGAAATAAAGCTTGATGCCAAGGGAGACATGACAGAGTTCTTGACTGGAGAATGGAAATGGGCTCTGCACAGTAACTGGGAAGCTTGGAGTGAAGGAGGAGAAAGTGGAGGACAACGTGGAAGGAAGAAGATCCTGATCTGAGGGCATCAGGAAAGACCACAAGAACAGTGTCTCCCTGCTTAACTTGCAGTAACTGTGACTTCCGTGCATCTTGTACGTTTGATAATTGTCACTGTAAGTGATGTGACACCTTACCCATTTCAGGGGCTCCAGATAAGCCAGGTCAGTGATTCACCCTGGTTATGAGAACTCCTTCGCACACCTCCAAGAACCAGTCGGTAACCGGACCAGAAATGTTGCCTGTGTTGGCTGGTGAGTATTCCCACCTTCTGCTGCCCAAGCTGGTGGGTGGTTGTGCTAGTTACTTGGCATGCAATGCAAGTCAAAAGAGGACTTTTGTTTAATTATGTATAATAATAAAGCATTTTCTTTGATTAATGCAGGTAACTAATTCTAAATCCCCTGATGTATTTTAATAAAAGTGTGACACATACCATAGCATCACAGAATGGTGGGGCTGGAAGGGACCTCTGGAGATCATCGAGTCCAACCCCCCTGCCAGAGCAGGGTC
>JANHFX010002122.1:0-52136 GCA_027560015.1 Chloroceryle amazona
GGATGTCCCTGCTCTCAGCAGGGGGCTTGGACTAGATGACCTCTAGAGGTCCCTTCCAACCCAGACATTTCTATGTTTCTATGATATGTTACCATTTGGGGGATTTAATCATCGGTATAATTTAGTTAGCATTAGCTCACAGATTTTGAAAACACACTGGCTATGACACAGACTTACATCCACTGAAAAAAAATAGTGATTTTTAACTTCCTTCCTTGGTCCATTGCTGCATTGGTAGGGAAGATGGTGTTCCTGTTGTAGTGTCAATGTAATGAAATACGTATCTGTGCTTCAGCTGCTTCTGATTTTTGCTCCTGTGTTTGCACAAATCTATCAAAATCAGTAGTTCCTGTTAATGTGTTTATCTCTCTGTCAGTGTTGTGGAGGTGAAGTGCATAGTCCATCCCAGAAAGCCAGGTTTGGGGAAGAGGAGAGAGGGGTAACAGTTTCCAATAGAGTAGGTCCAACACCTGGGGGCGGCAAGTGCTTATCACAAATAGGCTCCCCACTGTTTGTATGACAGCCATCAGAGGTTTATAGCAGGTCAGAAACACAAACCATTCTTCAGGGTGGTATCAACGAACCCCCACTAAATGCTTTAAATAGCAGATTAATTGTACTTTGGGGTCTGTTTAGTGTAAACAGATAGATAGGAAGTTTACCTGACGGGTCAGAGGTAAAAATCCCCATTTGATCAAATAAATCCTTTGCATGTGAGTAGAAGAAAGTAATGTGGATGTTGAGAGGGAGGAAAATGAGATTCTTGCACTTTTTTTTTGTTGGTTTTGGTTTTAGATTTTATTATGAAGTAATTTGGGTAAATCCTGAGAATTGTAAAGCTAGTCAGACGAGGAGAAAAATGTTAGTCTGACTGCTTGAACTTTGCCCGAGTTGAAGTTCATGGTCTGTATTTAGACATGTAAAACTGGAAAACAGTGAGGCCCAAAATACTTAATTTTGTTTTTCACAAAAATACTGGGTATGCTGTTTCAGTAAGACAGATGTTCATTAAGTTTCTAGTTTGTCTTGTTTACACTGAAAGTTGTAAACAGTGTAATAGTAGCAGATACTCCTCATGTAATTTAATTAATCATTGCCACTGTGTCCAGATGTTTAGCAGTACAGTTAAATTTCAACTGACAAGTCACTGTTAATAAGGGAATTTTCTTGGATATTCACAGGAATTTGATTTCAGCTTTAGCCTAGTGGACAGTCTAGGGTTGCTTTTTTCTTTTACTGTATAGAATGTTATAGAAGCTAGTTGACTGTTTCTGGCAAGTAACTTAGAGGTGGTCTTGAGGCTAAAAATGAGATGGAATTTTTTTGTTCTGCAGTGCATTACTATCAACAACAAAAAAGAAAGCTCAGAGGTCTTGGTAGATGTTGCTAGGGCCAGCTGCCTGTCATCTAAAGTTAATTGTAGGGATAGGTTTGCTTTTTACAATGAGCAATTCAAAGATCTTTAGGAATTACTATAGTACAAATATGAACATGTCACTTTAGCTTCTGTCTTTCATTTTTAGTCACTGTATTGAGCTTATTTTCTGCTCTACCAAAGGCATCAAAGGTGTACTTAGGAAGGCAATGTGCTGTTAAATAGAAGTATTGAAAATACTAGATTGAACCTGTTTATTCACAGGTAGGTTGCCATGGTCTCTTAAATCCTTGTTTGGTCTCTTTTTTTGTTAGTTTGTTTTTCCAGTTACAAATATTTTTGAATTCAGAATTATTTTTTTTTTTTCCAAAAGGAAAGGATGGCTGTTCTAATTCCAGTTTTTCTCAAGTGTTTAGAAACTTGTATCTTTTGGGAGGAGCAGTTGACTTTGCATCTACTTGAAGCTTCAGTGCACGGTGTCAGTTAAATTTTGGGATGCAAGATCTTGTTTGATGATTGATGAACTATTTTGTACTTGGTTTTGAGCTTGTTAGAGGTGACTGCACTGTTTTTCTGAAGAACACTGATGGAATTAAGGAAAACAGTAATTACAAAACTTGTCTTGTGGGTGTAGATAGTACTTTTAACCCTGTGTGACTTAACTATTTTATTGCTTGATATAACACAATGATTGAAATTAGTTGTTTGGGGTTTTACCCCATTCCAAAATTAAAAATGCTGCCTATAGCAAAACTGAGCTCTGTTTCTTTTACCTACAGAGGGTTGTGTTTGTTTAAAACCAGCAATTGACATGGTTTGTTCTGTCAGAAGTTGAAGAAGAATTGACTAATTAATTCTTCTATTTATTTCATAAACACCCCTTAGATGACAGCTCTATTCAACACTCTATAAATAAATGTTTTTTTAAAAATTAAAATAAAAAAAAGAGATAAACGAAAAATGGGATGGAAGAAAGCTGTACTTTTTTTTCACTTTTGTTCTGCTTGTCTCGTAATAATCTGTACCTTTCAGTTTTAGTTTCTTGTTAGCTTGGTACGAAGAAGCTGTTACTGTCATAGGCAGCTCTGTAATCCAAAGTACATGTCCAAGGGTGCTGGTAGTCAGTTCTCAGTCTGTTGCTGTATGTCTAAATTTAATATCCCTTAATGTGTGGGACTCTTTTGAACCTCTTCAGACCTTCACAGAGGTGCAAATCTATGCTTTGTTCAGAAGGAAATGAGTTGCTATGAGAGCAGGATTCGGTGATAGGAGGCATCACTACTTTGCTATAGGAAAGAAATCTGGTCTTTGCATATTTCTTCTTCCTCGTCTGTCTTATTTCTTAAGCTTTAAGAAAAAGTGATAACTGGAATAGAAAATTGCTTAATAGACCAAATGAAGTAATACTGCTGTTCTTTTAGTCCATTAAAGTTGGGATTTTTATTTGTGATGTTTTCTCCCAGTAAGTGTTCACTAGTTTATTTTTTTTCTTCCTAATTACTGGTGTATTCATCAAACAAAACTTAAGGAACTGCGTGTCATTCAAGCATTTCACAGTTGTCTGGAGCATGCAGTAAGGTGCAGAGTATTGTGGCAGAGAAACTATGAAACTTTATCTAAATTGCACCGGAATTAATTGGCTGTTGAGAATACACTTTGAACTTGCTAGTGCTTTCTGGGTCAGGGCTGTGTAGGTTCTGCACTTTGACACCAGAAATAAAGATTCATAGGAGTTGCTCTTGTTTTGTCCCCTTTGCTGGCAGGCCACTGTCTATACCATTTCTTGGTCTTTTTCATCCATGGAGTACAGAATGTACACATTCTGTACATTCTGTGTGTACATTCTGTATACACAACTGTTTCTACATAAGGCTCTCCTGAAAGTGCTGGATAAGTAACCCACAGGTTTTATCGGAAAACCCTGGGAGGGCCTGCCTGCAGATGGGCTGTTTCTTTGCCCTAGTGGGCAGTTGGACACTACACTAGTGTCTTTTCTTGTAAAGCATATCTCTCTGAACTTGGATCATTTGGGGAAAAATAAGGAATATCACTCAAATGTAACGATACTTTTTTTTTTCTGTCCAGTACAAAAGCTTGCTTTTGTTGAATAGCGAGCAGAATGTGTGATTTTCTTGCATAGCTTCCCCATTTTGTTAAAACTAAATCATGACCACTCCCATCTCAGTTGCCATCTCACACAAGGGAGTATAAGCACCTAATTTTAAACATGACTCATTTTGATGATTGTACACGTGTGCTAGATGATTATTTTTGAAGAGAAAATTGCTGTGACATCCCTAAACCAAACTTAAATGGGGAGTAACCTGGATGGTTAATTTAAATCTTACAAGTACACAACTGTCTATACTTGTCCATTGTACCCAGTCTTGCTGTAAGTGGAGGACAGGTGAGGTGAAGGATTACAACTGCTCTGCACGCATGAGAAGAAAAAATTAAAGGTTGCTACTGGAAGAAATTTGTTATTTACTGCTAATTAAAACAAAGCAAATCTAAGAAATTGCTGTAAGTGGGTTAGAAACAGAAATCTCTTGCTAGTATTAGGACAGATCATACTGTAAGCTACTTTCAGGCTTCAGCAAACAATAGTTAGCTTACGCTTGATATACTTTAAAAATATTTCTTTGTAATATAAAGGTGCTACAAAAACTGATTGTGGAGCCATGTTGTGAAAAGTGTATCGTTTGTCCGAGTCAAAGCTTAAAGTGTGCTTCAGCTCTTGAAAACTTGGTGTTAGCTGTGTCAGCCTGTAGGTGCAGAACTAGTAGCTAATTTCTATTCTAGAATTTATACATGCTTATACTAGATGTGTGTGCACATTTGTGATTAACACAAAAGGATTGGGGAAGATCATACCACTGAGGATGTTTTAAGGGAGAAGCATCCTTTTAGTAAGGTACATCAAGGATTTGCATGCTGTAGAAGCCACAATAGGAACTGTGGCTACCCACAGCTAGCATTTATCTTGTTTTTGTTTAGCAGTACATTATGTAAAGCAAGCTAGGAGAAAGGGATACTTGGCAAAAAAGGTGGAAAAATCATGTTTAATTACTTTGACAGGCCAGAACTTAGCCTGCAAGATGTCTTTTCAGCAATGTGAAGAGCGTGGAAATAAATCTGTCCCTGGGATCAGCACATGAGTTTATCTGTGATTTCCTGACTGTACTTGGTTTAATTCTTCAGAACTCTCCCATAGAAACTAATTTACTGGGACTGGCCAGATTAGACAGACATCAGTGAAGGCTTGAATTCCTTGTTCAGTGTATCCAAAGAAATCTGAAATCTTGGTTAAACTTTATTTTCTTCATTTATACATCTAATATCATTCATGGTATTTGCCATGAACATGGTGCCACCAGGAAACCTTTCAGTCTTTAATTTCTAAAATGTTTGTCATGTTAATGCTCACATACGGAAGTCTGAAAGTGAATCTTCCCAGGGACTTGAATTTCCCAAAACAAACTGAACAAAGTCTGTATAGTGAGAACATTGCTAGTTTCTCAGGTACCCAATAGCCCCTTCCTTCTCCAAAACCTAGAATTCTGTCTTTGCCTAGAGAAAGAGGATCTTGTTTTTGTTACATGCTGGTAAAATAATCTCTTGGTGCATTATGTAACTTTTAATTGGAAGATGGGGATTTTGCCATGGAGATAATGAGACGTTTTGTATCTAATGTGCAATTTTTTGTTGTTGTTTTGTTTAGTGGGAGACTTTGATAAGATCTGGCGTGAGCACTGTGAGGATGAGGAAACTCTGTGTGAATATGCTGTGGCAATGAAAAACCTTGCAGATAATCACTGGGCAAAAACTTGTGAAGGGGAAGGCCGAATTGAATGGTGTTGCAGGTAAATCTGAATATATTTGAAAGATGCAATTGCACACTTTTACTTGCAAGTATTTATGATACATGACACTTTTTTTTACTTGTTTGTTGAAGGTACTTTAAAAAAATTTTTTTTTCTTTAACTACTGAAGCTGTTTGCAAGTAAACATGTGAAAGTCATTTTCCATACATTTGAACCCAAGCAAATGTAGCAAGTGTGGCTCAAGTTTATTTTTCAGGGCCTGGGTTTAATTTGTGTGTATAATAGTGTTTTATCTCTAAATACAAATCTCTGGTGCTTAATTTTCAAGTCTTAATCTCCCACAGCAGACTTTAACCTCTGTGAATCCTGTTTTAAATGGATTTTAAACATTAAAATTCCAATAAGTCATAAAAATCTGAATTTTGGTAGGGTTGTCCCAATTGTAAAGTCACGGAGTACATTCAGCTAAAATATTTAAATCTCTGAAGAAAATAGACTCCTAAAAGAGGAGCAGTGTTGGTCACCCAGGATTCCTGGATGCAGTTGGTATCCTAGGCATACCATGGAATCTATACAGCAGAATAAACTAAACAGTTGTTGAAATGTAACTGGGAAGAGAATTTATCAATGGTCCTGCCTTTGGGAATGACTTCAGACAAGTGAAAAGTAATCTTATGTGCCAGTCTGTAGGTCCTGAAGGTGAGTGTTGAAGAGTACTGAGCAAAAGGCAGCAAAGAGCAGCAGATGTGGTGTCATTAAATTTCATTTCTCTATGTGGGTCCATTGAGGCTATAAAAGAAAAAGGAGGGGAAAATGACTGCTTAACAGTTGACTTGGAGTACATCTTGGTGGCAACTTGAGCTGTTCTGTAGCTTCTGGAAATGAAGTAAAGCTGGTTTCCTTTTTCCCTACCATAGACTTGAATATTTGAAAGCCATTCCTTTACATACCAGTCTTTTATCCTTTAGCTTAGAAAACCCCACATAGTTAAGTGGGTTTGGTTTGTTTTTTCTTTTATAGACCTCTTTATGGACATGTTTTGTGTATGCTTACCCCAGTTACAAGAGAGGTGAATCAATTGTAAAGAGTTATGCCCAAAAATGGACACAGTTGTCCAGTGGCCTTGTCGGGGACAAATAAAATGGAGAAATGTTACTGAGGTTGTAGTAAACTCTTGTTTATGTTGTTGACCTTGTTTGGTGGGTTTTCTGTACTTTTTGATTTGGTTTTTGCTTTGTTTTGACTTTTATATTATTGGTGTGGCATTGATTTATGTGCAGTTGTGATCCCCAGGTGCCCATTGCTTTTTTACAGACTTGCTCACTTCCTAGTTGTATTGTATCTGTACTATTCATTACTTCAGTGGAGGTGCTGATATTTGTGTTTCTCGTTATTAAATTACACTCTCCAGAATCATATTGAGTTCTAATGATGTGATTTCTTGCAGTCTCTTCCCCTGCCATACCTACCCTTACCCTTCCGCACACCTAGCTTGGCATCGTTCGCAGATCAGTTGAGAGGATGGAGCACTGATTGTTCCCGTGTTCAGGTTATCTGTGAAAAAAATAATTTTACTGTACCCAGGGCAGATTCCCATGGAACACTGCTCAATATTTTCTTAAAATTTGATTGTAACTAATCAATTTGATTGTCAACTAATATGTGAAACTTTTTCAGTAGATCTGTATGCACTTACTTTCATTTCAGCTAAGCAGTATTCCGTAAGCTTATCCATTACCCTGCAGGACAGGATAATGTTCCTTCTGGACAGGGGAGGAACAGCTGATGACCTGTGTACTGAAAGTTTTTGGCTCTGTGTCTCACTTGGTTTCAGTAGTTCCTGCAAGATTTACAAAGTAAATATTTAAATAAGTGTCCAGTTCAGGCTGTGCAGCATGAACTCATATTAACAAGAGAATCCACCCAGTAAGAGATATTAAAATGCTTTGTTTCAGTGTAAAGCTTCAATTAAACCATGTAACCTTTACAGTTTGCAAAGGCAAAGTCAGGGCTATACATCAGCAGAAAGAGAGGTACTTTCATTTTCTGTTTGCCTTGGATTAAACCCAGGTCGGTATGGCTAGATACAAGAAAATAGCGGCTTGACTGTGTTCTGCAGTTTTTTGTTCCTTTTCAAAAGGCCAAGAGGTGTGCAAGACAGATGGCAGGTCCCATTGTTGTTACTCCTCCTTGTGTCTGGGTACATAATTGCATGCAAGAGAACTTGACTAGCTTGAGACTTCAGTGAAAGCTTTTGCTCAGTGCTTTAACTGTCACCATGACAGCAGGAAGGTAGCTGATGGTAGATGCAATTTAATCAGGGAGTGGAATGCTGAAAATACTTTGGAACCACTGGTATATCCCTGATGAAGATAGGATAGTCTTGAGTTTTTCTGTTTTAATTTGAAGGAAGATCTTTTCAGAGATCTGAAACTAGTGTCCTTTCTGCCAGTTAAAAAAAAACAAACAAAAACCAACAAAAACAAACCACCAAAAAAAACCCACCAAAAAATACATAAAACACAGAAACCAACAACCTTTTGTTGGTTTGGTTGGTTGGTTGGTTGGTTGTTTTTTTTTTTCTTCCTCCCCTTCATTTTTCTTGTATTCTCTTATAAACTAGCATCTGATAAAGTAAATCAGAGAATGCAGAATAACCCCTAGAGAAGCCATGTGTACTTCTCAGAATCAAGAATAACAATTTTCTTGCAATGTTCTCCTTTCAAAAGCCTTTCTAGCTATTTAGTTGAAGACACTGGAAAAATGCTTATTCTGACATTAATTCTAAACCAGGTGGCATGAAACTTATTTTTTATTTCTTTATAAGTTCTGATTTAAGCACCTATCTAGACTTCAGAAACTGTAAAAGATGGAAAGCAGTACATGATAGACTGTGCTGATCAACATATGCTGCATTGTACTGGGCCAGGGCAACATTTACAGAACTGTTAACTGGGGAGAGAGACGGGGGCAAGAGGGATTAAAACTTGATCCCCTTCCAGATTCAGGTTAATGATCCCCCAAGTGGTATAAAAAGCCTGGGCAACACTCAGCTGCCCTTTTCCTTGCTTTCTTCTTGTCTTTAGAAAACTGAGTACAGACTAGCAAACAGTATTTGGAAATTAACACTTGTGTTTCTCTTTCATTTATATTACAATACAAAACTTAAACCTTAAACCAAAATAGGCTAAGATGATGTTTACCCTGAACTCTTCATTTTTGCTGGCATAGGTAGGCTGGTGAACCTTTGTATAGTCAATGAATGCCAGCCTGTTCTGGTTTTAGTCAGAACAAAATAAGCTAGACCAGCAGGTTTGCTTCTTTCTGTTGCTTTTGCATTGGTATTAAGACCTGTGTTGACTTGGCTATTTTTTTTAAATAACAAAAGCCAAAACCTGCACTTCTAACTATCATGGCAAAACACTATCTAGACCTACAATTTGTTTTTTCAAGTTTTTAGACTGATTCACGAGCAAACTGAAGAAATATGATCTTGACTAATGTCAGGTGAGTGCAGAACTGTTTGGAAAATCTTGCAGACGAGATGTTAGAAGCTTATCGTAATGTGACTTAGCAGGAAGGACTGTCAGTGTCTGTCCCTGCATCCATTACTAATCAGTATTTTCATTAGAATCTACTAGAATAAAGTGTTTATTAAATTTGCAAATGAACCCAAACAGAAAAGAATTGTCACCCTGAGAGTGGGATTAAAATTAACAGTGTTGTTAACTATACTCTTAACAACAGTTCAGTTGTGTCAGTCTTTTAGAAAAGCATTTGGATTCTGTAGCAGGCCATAAGCTGAATAGTAAACAGTCTTGTGATGCTTTTGCAATAAAGGCAAATATTATACTGGAGTGTGTTAGTGAGATTGTCCACAAGGTATGTAAACTCCTCTGAGTTTATATAGCATTGCTTTTAGCCAAAATACCATGTTAGTCACTGAGTTTAAAAACTAACAAATATCAGCTCAACTCCAGGAAAAATAAGGAAATGATCACAATTTTTTACTTTTTTTTTTTTTCTTCACAAAAGCCTTGGGTCTAGTCAAAAGAAGAGAAGGCTGAGTAATTTCTTATGAGATCCTTGAGAATAAGAAGTCTCTGCTGGAACCAAAAAGCTGATGCTCTTTGGGTTTGAATGATTGAATGAATTAGTTTTTGAATTCCCTTCAACACTGTTTTGCAGCTTTTTTGATGAGTGCAGTTACTCGAGCAATTAACTTTGAGGAGAGTGGAATTAAGAGTGAGGTGGCATAAACTGGAGGAGGAAAACTATTTGAAATAGAAAAAACTGTGATACAGATGTGAACAATGAACATTTGCTTTTTGCTCTTAAATACTACTTTGTTCTGATAAAGCCGTATCTGTTTATTGAACAATACAGCTAATTAGAGCAGTGATTATGAAATAACTGCTGGCTATTTTCAAGTTATTGGAATGAAGGATATTGTCTCCAGAGGCTGGCTTGGGGTGGAGAAGTTGACATAACACCTGAGAAACATCTGATTACAGACCTAATTACATTTCTCAAAACCCTAGAAGTGAGACCAAGTATTAAAAATAAAATGGAAAATTGTATTGTATACAAGTTTCTCAGACTGAAGTTTAGCAAAATTTAATTATGTTGATAAAAATATTGTATTTTATATCAGGAAACCTAGTGCTCTCACCTGTGCTGAACACAGCATTTCCTTAACCTGAAGTTGGTTGTTCATGACAATCACAAACCATTTTCCAGTCCAGAGGAAACTTTTCTGCTCTTCTAGGTATGAATAATGCATACAAGGACAACTGACAATTTTCCCTTCCTTGATTTTCTTTGGAGGTTAGGGGGTGGGTGAATTAAACCCATAGAAGAGTTTACACTTACTTTTTTCAGACCAGCAGCTCTGTCCATTGATGTTAGTAAAGTTACTCCTCAATGTGTGGGAGCAATGGAGAAATGTTTTGCAGACAGAGGCTGTGAGAAGTGCAAACTTCTTTTTGGCTCTGAAGGAAAGTGTTATTTCTCTACCCTTACTGAACTTCAGCATTAGGTTTTGGTTAGTAACCACTGTAAGGAACATCTATCACCTTTTCCTCACTATACAGCAGAAGGGAAGAGATAGACTGTGTCAGTTCTTAGCCTATAAAAGGGGACGCTTCAAACCCTCAACCATTTCTAAGAGTTACCAGAAACAGTCCTTTGCCATGAGAAGTGACCACAGCAGCTTTAATATAGTTGCTTGTTATTACTTGACAAGAATAACTGCTGATTTTTCAGGGCTTTTAAAGGTGATACGGTGTTTCTTTGGCAATTCCTCTATCCTTTTTTTCTTCATTATATACTCTATTGAAACCCTTGTTTTTGGTCACTGTATTTGAAAATGAAGTTTCTGTTTCATTGCTGGAGAATATTAACAAATGAGTATGTATTCATACTGGCTTCTACTGAAGCTTCATGTATGTATCCAGCCCGCATGGCAGAGCAGGGGGGTCAACTTGAACAGGTTGTTTACCATTTGAGATGTGAGGTAAGGAAAATAAGTTTGAGTAAATACCTAGATTATTTTTTTATTGTTATTGTTTATTTTTAAAAGCATAGACATGACTGGACACTTGACCCACCAGTTTGTGTAAACTGTAGCATTAGCTGAGGTACCGTTTTCATGGCACAATTCTTCACAAACAGGTATGTTAATTGTAGAACTAATATTGTATTGTTATGAATAAAACTAATATTGTATTGTTATTAATAAACACTTAATTCCTTAATTAGTAACATTTACATTTTTATTAAATAGAGTTACTAAAAGGCAAGTAAACAGCACTAGGTGCACGTGGAGCCTGTGCTCTACCTACATGCTCACACCCGAGGCAACAACAGATCCTCTGTTATACTTGTTATCTTAATACATGTTCATGAAAGGGAGGGTCATTATAATTAGTTCTTGGCAGGGGCATTCCCACTTTGGCGCATGCATTCTCTTGTCCTGGGGGGCTCTCTGGTGGTCACCCATGATGAAGATTTTAATCTTCCTCATGGTTCCGTCCTTCACTTCATCTCCTTGTCCAAGCAACAAGCATGGGTTAGCCCGTCAGGTCCGTTCTCAGCCACAAATGTTAAAACAAGCAACAAACTGGTTTAGCCAATCACTAGCCACAGTTGTGGAAACTTTGTTTCATTGCTGTTCCTGTTTGTTAATTACTTTTGTAGGGCTCATCGATTCCACTGGCTAGCCTGGTATGCCTCACCACGCCACTGACACCAGTTGTTACACCATATATCACAGTATCATCAAAGACTGAATGCTTAAATGTCAGTTTAAAATGGAACCATGTCAGTTCTCAGAATTATGAAATAGATTCCTTAATTTTATTTTGCTTTGTAGATAATTAAGAGGTGCTCTGCACATTACTCGAGACAGTTAAGTGTTTTATGTAACTGCATACTCAAAACCACAGTGTGAGCAATGATGGATTTTTAATGGCTGTGAAGACACGTGGCTACATCAACAAGTTACAGTGGGGCAACCTACAGAGTGCGTTGCATCTGGTTAGCTACTGTGCAGTGACAGCCTATGTGCTCAATGTTACTCCACGGTAGGTGTGAGGTTTGCTTCCATGAGGGGAGTACCTAGACCAGCTTCTCTGAGGCCTGAGGAGACAGAGCAACATGTAGTAATCCTGCCACAATCACTGTGACTTCAGAAAGATGTAAAATGGAGATAGCTCAGTGGTTATGTAGTGCAGTGTTGCCTGTGTGTTGGCTTGGTTTTTGGTTGGTTGTTTTGTTTGCACGGGTGGATTTTGCTTTTGTTTCTTTTTGGTTCCTTGCAGTACTGCATAGGTGTGCAGGGTGGGATCTGAATGTGAAGAATTTTACCCAGTCTTGGGTCTTCTGTGGTTCTGGCCCCCATGTCCACCAGTGAAAACCCAAGATGCTTCTCCTCATGGTTGACTTTGATAGTGTCTTATGTGCAGACAAGGAAGGTCAGTTAAGAAGAATACAGAATTATGAGACCTCAGCCAATATGATAGACAGGGCTAGGAGGATGGAAAAATACTGATTTGCATCTTGGTGACAAAAGGAACTTATATTACACTTCACAAGTAGATGGTTCTCCTGCGCAGCAGCTCATAAGTGTTAAGCTGGACAACGTATCAGATTCTAGAGAGTTAGAAGGTTGATAATACTAATAGTTGACAAGAAAATACATTCTCCCAAGGTTGTGAATTTCTTGATGTGTCCTGACTTACATGTCAGCTTCAGTGGCAGTGTAACACTATTTAAACTGCTATTAATTCTGGATGTTTTAAGAGACGTAATGAGAAAAAAACTCTTACAGAGAGTACAAGATTCTAACAAGTAGTAAGGTATCTGATAAATGGTGAGCAAAAAGATACTTTTCTGAGTTTCATTGCTTTGACTACATGGCATGCAAAACTTAATTGTTCTAAAATGATCATAAACTTATAAGCAGATAATACCATATAGTGTGAAATACATTTTCATGAGCATACCAGCAATAGTTCAAGTGTTTTTCTGGGGTTCTTTTTCGTTTATTAATGTTTTTAATCTCTTTAAGGGAAATGACTGACTCTTCCTGCTTTTAACTTTGTTAATTTTAGAACTGTTGTTTTAGAACTTCAGTCTCTAATGGACGGAGTTGGTATCACTTCACTGTCTTATGCATCTGGGAGCATTGTGGCCTGGATGGCTAGTCACACTTCTGCAGCTGATCTTGCTCCATACTGTTAAGAGGTGGATTTTATTTCTTTATTCCACATAGCTTCTCTTTGGTCTGAAAACAGCTTACTTCCTTACTGAGGAATTGTAACTGTAAACTTGTTGATTATAAATATGATGTTTACTGATTTCTCATATAGCTGAGTTTTCTGCTCTAATGTTACCATTTGCAGTATTGTTTTATATTTAGTGCAAGAATACCTAGGGCCAGCTTGAGCAAGTAAAACTTGCCTTGCACGTAAGACACTATCAATGTACAGGTCAGTTTTGATGTTGAGGTCCTACAAGCATGTTAGCAAAGGACTGTGTCCAGGATAACTTACTTTTTCCCCCTTAAGGCAAGAGATAGTCGTCAGGACATAATGCACTACTGTACTTCCACATTTACTGACTCAAGGTGGTAATTTCCTATCCACTTGGAGTAGAGCAACTTTTATCTTTATCTGTTTATGTACATTCCCCTTAAAGAAACTTAACTCTGACTTTTTTTTTTTTTTTTCCCCACATCTTATATAGTGGAGAGATTGGATATATTTGGTGCCTATAACATCACCAATCCATACTTAAGGCCTGTGTTTTCCAGGTCCTTGTCTCTTGTTTTTTTCATTTAAATGCAGCATTATACCAACATGTCCTTTCCTAAATCTGTGAGGTGAAATACTATGTTATCTTGATCCTGCTTTATATGGGATGTTATTAAACTACAGTTGAATTTCTTTTCTGGAATGCTTCCTTCAAACATCTGAAGCTTTGTTAGAAAAAAAATGAGTGAATTTCAAGAAAGTATCATAAAAACAGGTTGTTATGAAAACATCATTCAAATAAGTACTATTTCTGTTAAATTTTCCATGCAAATACTTGGCTGGCACATCTAGTGACAAATACTGCTTTGTGTAGGGTGAGTCAGGCTTTTTCATTTCACGGCAACAAATTGTTTACAATTCTAGTTCTATTTGGTAGACAAAATTCAGTTATTCTCAAAGATAATGTTTGCTTCTCATACACTAATGCTGATTACTGCTTGAAGTATGCAGGTGCAGTTTAGCTTTTTTGATAACATTCATTCCTTTAAACTGGTTACAATTTATGTTCAAGTATGACTAAATTATTTTGTTCTGGTTCCTATTAGCCAAACAACTAACTACAGGGAAAAAAAAAATTGAATGCTAAAATAGGTATTCCACAACAATACAGCTACTGGAGACATCTGTTACTTAAAAACAAACAAACAAAACCCCCCACCTCAATTAACATTAAAAACTGGTGTATGTAAGTTAGCCCATACACCTGGATTGTGTTTCTTTTCCCTCACATGACATACCTTGCAAGACACAGATGTTTCAAAACCCCCTTCATTTATGGGAAGCTGGTTAGTAACTCTTTGGACCTTAGTGGAGAGCTGAGGTGCTCAGGTGACAGCTGTAGTTTACCCTCTGGTGATGTTCTGACAAGAATTCTGGATAGACTTTTACAGCAAGATAGCAAATAAAACTTTTTAATCTGTTTACTCAATAGTGACTTACAGCCAAAGTTTTGGTAACAAAACAGCACTCAATCTCAAGTGTGTTTCCGGGTGCATTGCATCTTTCCTAAGGCTGCTTTACCCAAGTTGTAGTAAAACCCTGATTTGTTTAAAAGCTGAAAACACTTGTATCTCTTAAATCTCTGTCTTGTGTCTCTTATCTATAGTAATGACCAAAAATAGCATTCTGTTTTTCTGGGGAATTTTGCTTTCTCTCTTTTCAGCGTATGCCGAGAATATTTTCAGAATGGTGGGAAAAGAAAAGCACTTGAGAAAGATGAAAAAAGAGCACTTCTTGCTTCTAAGACTACTCCAGCTTTAAGTGTTCCCCAGGCTCCCAAGATTGAAGATCCCTTGCCAAACTTTGGCTTGACAAGTCATGAAGCCATAACAGAAGAGTAAGTTTTACTTGTTTTTCAGACTTCTTTTCCCCCTCTTTTTGTGACAAGACTTAACTGGACAGTTTTTCCCCATAACGTATTTGATCAGTCTGATGTATTTTTGATAGCTGAGAAAGGGCATTTTCATGTGAGTATATATGTTTCAGGAAATATTTATGTTGTATATTTTGGTGTCTGCCATTAAAAGATTGCTTAAGAATGACAATGTAGTCATCTTCATTTAAGTGTTAGAGTAATTTCACTTCTGTATGTCATTGGTGTGCAGAGCAATTTATATTACACCTCGAGGTGAAATAAGGGAGACATTAATTAAGTTAGAATCTAGTGGCTGTTCAGCACTGTTGAAAAGTCAATTGCTTATGTAAGTACTAAGTGCCAGTTGTAAATATCAGAGTACTTAAAACTTTGTCTGCTTAAATAATTGCAGAGAAACTCTTAATTCCAATTATACACTTCAAAAGCATTTTTGAGTTATAACCTTTAATTTTAAATATGCATGCTTTCTGATGACTGGCTTTGCAGAAGTTGTAGTATCCTTGAGGTATTTTCCTAACAACAGTTGTAATTTTGGTTTTGACGTTCACTCAAGAATTATTTTTATGGTGTTCAGGAGTAGCTTTATTATTTCAGTTACAGTCCCACCCTCTTTTTTTACACACCCCACCCCCAATAACATGGGTCATATTTGTGGCTATTCCATGTGTGACGGAAAGATTTAAATGTTTTGCAAGTGTAATGGAATAATAAACACCTAAGTACATTATCATTAGTTGTTACACTTATGACTTGATTAATATTCTTTATAGATCAGATCATAAAACTGTCTGCAACAGTGTTTTTTCTGTTCTCTGAAGAAATTTTTCTCATTATTGTAGTGTGCCTTCTGTGATGAGCACTTACTTTTAAGTTAGATATAGTATTAGTTAGGAAAGAAGAAGCATGTTACTGATGTTATCAGCAGATATGTCTGTCCTTAGGAGCTGGTATCTTTTGTAGGTTTTTTGTGAATTAACTTGCAAAAGGTGTAAAGATCCTAAATGCCTATGTAGTTGAATAGTTACATGCAGAATTAAAACATTTTTTTCCTGTTGTTGTCCTGTTAAAAGACAAAATAGATGGTTCCAAAATGAAGGCAGTGGATTCTAATAAGCTGACTTCCCACAGACTCTTCAAGTGCTCATGTTGCTAAGTCAGCCTCAAAATGAATAACCGTTTTTAATGAAAACTGCCAGGCACTTTGGCACAAAGAACTGATGAGACACTAATAACTTATCTCACTAATGCTGACATTTTTTAATGCTTAATTTAGCATTACTGTAAATAGCAGTTTGTTGGTACTGGTTTGTTTAAATCAATAGGTTTGATGATCGTACATTACTTGAAGTTGAGTTGTCTTCCAGTGGGAGGCCTTGTGACAATAAAGCAGTAGCTCTCTCTTTGCATGTGCTCCATCTTCATATGTTGTACAGTTTATAATGGCCACTGCAGAGCTAACTTCACCTTTCTTCTTTTCACCAGTAGTCTGTAGCCTTACCTTTTGTTCTGACTAGTGCATATACAAAGTAGTTAATAGAGAAGATTTTATTAATTAATTTTCCATGTATTTGTTAATATAGTGAGTGATGATGATTCTATACCTTCATTCTCAAAACTTTAAAAATACATACATACATCCATGAAGATATACCTGGAAAAGACGAGATTCATAATATTTACATGAGTAAGGAACAAATGAGAGTAAGATTTTTCTTTTAGTAGCTGTACAGACTTTAAACAACAAGGTGTAGCTGTTCTAAGCTACTGCCCAGAGAAAGAAAAATACAGTTTCTTCCTCTACGCCTTATGAAAGAAATTACAGTTTATCAGAGTGAAAATGGATTGTGTATTGCATAAAGCATACTTCCCTCCTGAAACGCTGTTCTACCATGTCTATGCTGATTGGCTAGTGAAGTCTGAATCTTGGTTAGGTCTTGTACAAAAGGTTCTGCAGAACTCCCCACACCCATACTCGTTCAAATACTGTCACTCCAGTATGGTCACGTAGTGCTACAAATAAGTGGGACTGTCTATAGGTATGGCTAAGCCTGTGGCTTAATGATTTACTCTGGGAAGTGTAAAGACAGTAATTTTGTTCTTCCCATGTATAACTTAAAAACAGGTTACTTGTGTGGGAGCTCTTTCCAGGCTAAGTGGCAAGCCATTGTAGAGACTGTACTTTGCTTGGTAAAGAGCAAAGCTAGTTTAGGAATAAAAAGTTCCACAGGTAGTAAAAAAAAAATGCTGGAAGATGTGGAGAGAAGTAGGAAGCACTCAGCCCTTAAAGGGGATGGTAGGAAACATTGTAGGAACAAGACATGCAAAGTTTTCTGCAGCTCAGAAAGTTACTTGGCTACTTTGATAAACCCATTTTCTGTTGATCACCTTTTTGCCAGATAAAAATTTCTATCACAATTAACTATTGTGAACAGTCCTTTTTGACTTTATAGGAAAAGTAATGTGTTGTCCACAATACTTCCTTCCATCCCAGAATGAGTACTTCTGTCTCTAACATTACAACTGCACCTGTTGTGAAGCCGGACATCAAAGTGGCTCAGTGGCAAGATGAAAGTGGCTGTTTATCTGCTGCTTTAAGAGGTCCTCCCTTCAGTAAATCTGTCCTCTCTTTGTTCTTTTTTTTTTTTTGAATATTTTTTTTTGAGTATTATATTCTGTCAAATTAAGCAGTCTTGTTTTTTATCCTTAATGATAAATATCACAACCTTTTTGCTATGGATTCTTGATTTGACTGTGTCTTAATTATTCTTCTGTATGGATCTCAGCAAGCTAGACCTTCCCATTGGATATCTTTATGCGTGGTTGTTATGAAAGATTTGATGCATACCAGTGTTCAGCTCTTCTGACAGTAGCATAAGGCTTCTGAATTTTCTCCTGCTTCCATCCTTGATAAATAATGGAGTAATTTAAAACTGTAATCTAGAAGATCAGCACTCGAAGTGATTAATTTCAGAGATAAAATGACTTTGTGGACAGGTAACTATTTTTATCTGCTTCCAAGAGAAAATGTCACTTAACCTGCACAGCATCTTGTTGAATAACAGGTGCATGTTTAAGAGGGCTAATAACCAAGAGCTGCAGTCCATTTAATAAAGTTCTTGAAATAAACATATGTGGGATATATTTAAAATTCACTCATTTCCAAGGGTATGTACACTCCTTTACCAGTTCCTGTCCTTTAACTATTCCCATTTTGGTTTTCTACCTCTATCCTAATGTATTCAAGAACTGAGGATTCGAAATGTACTTGGAAATTACCACCAGTGGCAAAGTACTTCCCTTGCTTTTAATGTTGCCTTGACTGAAAATTATTAGGAAACAGGGGGTTGAATTCATTATCAATGAATTCATCAAGACCACATTTCTAATGAAGTCATTGGCTCACGGGATCAGTGATTCTCATGCAGATTACAGTTCCATTCTCACTGAGGAATCTGATTTAAGAGATACAGTGCTGAAAAAGTAGGTATCTGAACCAGTGGTCTTCAAGACCATCTGAATTGGTGGTCTGTGCTCTCTGTATGTTCAGTGACCAAATCTCAGTGCCTCTGAAGAGCTTCAGAATGATTTCAAGCACATCTGGGATCCTGTTCCTACTGCTAACTGGCAACCTGAAAACTGCTATGAAGCGATTCATTGCACCTCTGTTCTGAAAGACAGCAAAACCTGCCAAGCAACAGAAAGTCAAGACATAAGTGAGCATTTGAATCTCTTCTACTTTTAAGGTTTCAAAATATATTTGCCTTGAATTTAGACTACAAGGCTCCTTGGGTGTTACACACGTGTCGGAGTGAATTTGCCCTGTATCAGATGCTTTAGTTTTGTTGTCCATTAGTGTAGAAGAGATTTTTCTGGCTTCTGCTCTGCTTGGAATCTATTTTTAGCCTTCCAGAGATGTGCCCCGATGCTGTAGTAGTCTGAAGTAGTGTCCCCCTTAACCCAGTCAAAAATAATGCTGCAGCCAAGAATGCAGGTTTGCTAAGAGAGGAAGACAGAATACAGCACAGTGATTTTTTTTTTTCTTTTATTTTTATTTTTTTCATTTCTCTGCAGCTGAAGTGGGTTCTCCTGGAGATTTGAGAGTTCTGGGTTGTGCTGCTTAATATTAATCTGTACAAGTGTTTCATTGAACACTTTAAATTGAAAATACTAAGGTGTCTAGAAGCTGTCACTCTTCTTTATGGGAAGTTTTCCTTACACTATAGAGGCATGTTCCATCTTGTTGTGTTTCCCATGACCCCATGTGTCTTCTGTTGATTTGCTGTTTCCATTGGACTCTTTGTAGACCGCAAACATACATACAGACACAAGATGTTTTGTTAGAATGAGAGGGAATTTGCTATTAGTGTCTCCATTTGCTAGACAAGGAGACGTGCTAGTCTGAGAACTCATACTACTAGCCTTATGTGGAAAAAGACATTACCTGACTTCAGCCCCTGTTTGTGATTTATGGCCACTAGGATCTGGATGGTCCCTCTGATATTCAAATTCCTGTTGTACTGCTTACATTGTGATTGGCATTCAAGCTGGGAAAAAAAATGTTGCTGTCATCTTCATTCTGAAATCTCACTCAGTACTGACTGATTTACAAGGTAGCTTGCTAATGTGTGTGGGTTTAACTTAAAGATAATTGTTGCATTATTTGCCTTGCTGATGCTGGTATTTTCACAGAAGCATACCCCCTGGATATCTTATATTCCATGTAGAAGCAAAACGCTTAGACTTGGCATGATTATTCTGCTGAATGCAACAAGAAATATTTGCTTGCTTATCCAACATCCTCTCTGTGATAGATGACTGGGAGTTTAGGAGGAGCACAGAGAGCCCAGATCTCTTTATTAGTGCTTAAAGATAATTGTTTCTGCAGTGTTCCTTACTGTTTTTTTTGTTGCTGTGAGTACAACCATGGCTTTATTGGACTCCATTGGCCCTGCAGATCTGCTTCTGAAAGTTTTGCAGTTATCTGTCTCTCTAGGGCTGAATATTTCCCAGAAAGATAAGTGATATTTTGGAGATGCCAGTTGGAATTGGCTACAGAAACTTGAAGCAAAAAAAAATTGCTTGCTGGAAAGTTAACATTCTCCTTCCTGTGAATTCCCTGTGAAAGCTGCAAGTTCAGATTTGTTTGCCTCTATTAATGGATTTTGGGTATTCCAAGATCTTACAAATCAAATTTTTAGATGCAGCCCTGTAAGTCATACAATAGAAAGAGCTCAAACTGCTGGGTGCTAGTGGTGCTTAATTTTTTATTTATTTTTTTTTTCTGATATGTGGATGTACCCATCAAGTTATTTTTTAAAGAACAAAGGCAAAGTCTATTCTAGTGGACTTGAAGAAAAACAGTTTAACTCCATCATTTACTGGTTTGTAGCATTTGCAAAGAAAGAATAAACAGCAGAGGCCTCCAAGTTCAGAATGCAAGGAAAATAAACTAAAGAATAATGTCTTTATAGGATATATTCAACAGTTGAGTCTGATATTAGTGATAACTGAGTGCAGCATTCAGATTCTAATTCTTTTAAGAGGGACAGTGTATCAGGATAGACCAACTAAGTGCAAGGAAGAGGCAAAACCTTTGAATGATGATGAGAGAGCTGACTGCCACTTGATGCTATGTTACATACTTGAGTAAGCTGCCTTAGTCATGAATTGTAGAATCATAGAATTGTCAGGGTTGGAAGGGACCTTACAGATCTTCTAGTTCCAACCCCCCTTTGAGGGAATACTTCACTTCATTTAGATGTTTAAAATAACTTCATTTAGATGTTTAAAATAACTCCTTTATAACTTGAGCAGTCAGTTTTGGGGGTTTTTTTTAGTTTGTGGCTAACTAAATTCTTGGACAGATCTAGCACACAGCATACATTGAAAAGAGAATTGAAGTGAACCTTCATAAGCCATCCATTTATAAAAAAAACCAATTAGCTAACATAAAACAAATACTTACATGTTTTCAGGAAAAAACTAAATGCTTTCATTCTTAGATGTGTATGTTTGCCTTGGCATACCATTGTATTCTCTTGTCTTTATTAAACCAGTTTCTCTTTTAAAAACTCCTGAAATTTTAACTCTGGTGATTTGTGTGATTTCAGCACCAATAAATACCACAAAAAGGTAAGTGGGAAATACAAGGCAATAGTGAAAGCCTGTCTAGTGGACATAGAAGTTGCCATTTTACTGTCTTACTACAAGTACACTAGTTAATAGTATTACAGCTGCTCTGAATGTAACTCTTCTGCTTCATGGAGCTTGATTCTTTAGGTATCTCAGTAATTCAAGTAAGGCATTCACTTCTCTTAGTCACTACTGTGGTGTTCTATGAATAAATGTTTACATTAGTTATCTGAAACTACTTCCAAATATAGTTTGAAAAATATCATTTGATAAAACTGAATTCTTGCTGCTTTGTAGATTGCTTCACTCCTTGGGGAAGATCAGATTACTTGATGTTGGTAGCTGCTTTAATCCATTTCTGAAGTTTGAAGAATTTCTGACAGTTGGCATCGATATTGTTCCAGCTGTTGAGGTATGCAATATTTGCTGAATTTAATATAAATTTGATTCTCGGATATTTTAGAATGCTTCAAAATGACTGTTTAAAAAAAAAAGTATGTTTAATGCTTCAGTATAATACCTGTGCTTTAATAGGAACTGTGGCACTCCTACTACATCCTTCCCGTGAACAAGCTCTAAACTGTAGTTTTGTTTTGTTTTAAAACTCAGATTTGATTTATTTTTTTTTCCCCCCAAGAGATATGCCTTTATAATGCAGCTGGGAATCTTGAAATTGGAAAACTTTAGTAGCTGTCTTCTAATGGCATTTCAGATGAGTCAAAAGGCATAAATAAAAATTGAGTAGAAATATACTTAGGCATGAACCTCTCAGAAGCTGCACTGACTGATGGAAGGAAATAATCAGTGACTGTACTTGAGTTTTTCTGAGGAGTTTTAGTAACCAGAAGTGCACTGTAAGGGGGCATTTCTGTTTGTCACTAGAAATATTATTGAACTTCTGCAATCCTGAGGACAAATTTATCATCGCTTTTGGGATAAAACGCTTTATTTTCTCCAGGTAGTCATGTTCTCAAATCCATTAATTCTGCTGTAATCGTACGTTCTTTCTGTCTTTTGCTCTTGAGGCAACTTTGTTAGTGCTAAGAACATTTATCAACCAAGCAAAATGACAAAGTGGAGTGTAAGTGAAAAGATGCAGAAAGGAAAACATTTCTGACAGAAAAAAATTTTGACCATACACATCTTGAACACTTACAGTTTAAAATCAGGATCTGTTAAAATCAGTGGTCTAAGATAACCTCCTTTTTCAGTGAAGAGGTGAGAAGTGTATGAGTACAATAATACAGCTGACTTGAAAGTAATGTTTTCTCATTTGCTGCAATGTGGTTTACATTCTAAATGCATGGTATTTTATTCTGGTTATCAGGTTTAGTCCAATAACACCTATTTTATATTTGTGTGTATATGTTTAGAGACAGAAAGATATTCCTGAGGAAAAAAAAAATATAGAATCTAATAAATTGCTTTTTAAAGCAATGCAGTGTTAGTTTCATCTAAAACACAAACAAACTTTGAGTGGGCTCCACCCTGTCTAAGCTGAAGAATAGCCATCAGTTGCCTAAACATGAGTGCCTTCTACTACTTATGAGGATGTGGGACATCTGCATGGGACTGTTGGGCATGACATAGGATGTAAAGGTGATACATGCCACTGAAGGGGCAGCCTATGGCATCTAAAATGGTAATACATGGCAAGTGAACTTCCAGCTAAAATACATAGATTGTGGGTATCTATGGCATTCTATCTGGGGTTCCAGTTAGTCAGTGGAGATCTGTTAAAAATGGTTGATGAATGCACTTAAATGTACATGGTTCCATGGTAAGGTGAATTGTATTCTGACCTCATGGTCAGAGCTGTATTAACTAGCCCTCCAGTGACTATAATGGGAGCCTAGGCACCTGAAGCTATGGGAGCTGAATCTAACCATTAATTTTTGGGTATGCATAGTTAATGTTTTGCTGTCTATTCTTTCATGCCTTTTTCATTTTTTAAAAAACATACTTTTGTTCTCATGAAAATTAATTTAAATGTACACCAACCAAAACCATTATTAGAAAAGTCCCAGAAAGATTACTTCTGTGGATGTAATGGAGGAATGCAAGTGATCCAGGCCAGAGGACAGGAGAGGGAGTAGTCAGGTAGCTGAAGTTTCTGTGTACTAATGTGTTCTTCAGACTCTCCCCAAGTGTAAGGGAGTGATAAAATTTCTTATCAGACATAATACCATATCTTGATGATAGGAAGTCAGTCTCTTGAGTAAAGTTAAGTAGAGGGTTAAATAATTTCGTCTTTAATAACAGAAAAAAGATCACTTTCTGCATATAGAAATAATTTGGATATAGACTAGATAGTTGAGTAAAATACTTCAGCTGATTTGAGGAACAAGTAGGATGCAATTGTGATAAAAAAACTAGGAGAGGAATTGAAATGTTAGTTATAAAAGAATTAATGTCTTCAGAATGCTTAGAATCTTTCATATGGAGAAAATTTGAACTGTAGCACTATGAATATGGAAATATATTTCCATTGAAAGGTTTCGTGTTTTGAGGGGGAAGGGAACTGCTCCACAAAAAGATCAGTGTTCTCTTTAGGAGAAGTTTTCTTCTTGACCCAGTGCTTTTTGGCTACTCTTTCAAACATTCAGCTTGTAACAGAGATATTTCAGAGTACACTTAGTAGTGTAGATGAGTTTAATTTGTCTACGTTTAGGGGAAAAAAAAAAAAGACAACATTGAAATAAAGGGTGAATCTCCACTTTGGAAAAATCCAAATATAATTTCATACTGCTGTGAAGCATGCTGAATATGCAGCATGTATTGGAGTAAAAGTAGTCTGAGACCAAAAGAAAAGAGGTTGGAAGGGTATGGAATTAAAAATTAGAATATACAAGTAAGATTGTGTTCAGAAGCATCATTAAATGCACTGCACTATGGCTGCCATTTCACTGTCTAGGAGGACTTTAACATCAGTTCAAGAGTTGTGTATCTAGAGTTTAGCAGTATTTTTCTCCTAACACTGCCTGCAGAGTTCAGATTCCACTCAAAACATACATTTGACGTGAAATTGTCCTTAACGTTATTTTTGCATACCTGTTTTATGAGTATTTTTCTTCTACTCAGAAATATTTGCAGTCTAAATTGTTTTTTCAACTGTATAACCTTGTTAACTTTTAAGCCTTGCTTCTAGGTAAAGTTTTCATGTTACTCTGAACAATTATTCTTCAAAGCCCTTCTCTCTTAAAAGTTAGTAGAGGACATAATGAAATTGTTACTGTAAATTTCCTGTTCTAAGTATTACAGGGAAGCAGAATACAGCCCTGAAGGTATAATGATTGCAATTAAAATTTCTTGATTATAGCCACGTAATGCAAGTCTCATTCTTGATTTTTGCATATTGGAGGCCAAGATTAAAGCTACTGAAAAATAAACCACAGATATTTTGAATGTTGATTACTTTCTCTAATTTGTTGCATACTCTCAGAAGAGTATGTGATTTTATATAAACAGGACTAACATTCTCTTCTGCTTGGAAACAGTTGTGCATATTGGCTACTTTATGAACACCTTTACAATAGTATTCTAGTCATTGTCTTTGAATGCTGTTGCATAAAACACACTATACATTTTTGTGGTATGAAAACGCAGCAGATATGACTGCACCTTTCAGATGTGCTCTACAGAATGCTTTGCCAGCTCTCATGTTTGCTTACCCTTTCGGAGTGTCCATCATTCACTGCACAATCTCTAGGCATTGATAGCAGTTTTTGTTGCTATCATGCCAAAATCTTGTATCTTAATACCTTTTTTATGAAAGAAGTCAGTCCCAGGTTTTGGTGGTTATCAGGTGTCAAAAATATATAGTACTATTAGCCTTATTTTTTGAATGCTCAGTGATTAAGGATGTCAAGAGGTTACTCTTCTGTATGTTGTATTGTGGTGTCATTTATGGCCCTTACCTTACTTTGATAATTGCCCAAATGCATTTTCAGCAAGGTTAAAGCATGATCCGCATCACTGCTGTACAGCAGTTCATGACCTATAACTTCCTAACATATGTTGCCTTGTCATATCTTCTTTGTTTCTGTACCAGTAAAGAATGACAGTTTTTTTCCAAGCTATTAAGTTTGTTGGATTCTTTTCAAAGAACTGGTGGAAACACTGAGATACCTAATTTAGTTTCTAATTACTAATTTCAGATTTATGAAAACTTCTGAAAGGCTTCAAGCATCTGGAGAAACAAAAGCTATGTAGGCTGTGGTAGGCTTATCTGAGTTGTTAAATAATTTATGAGGGAGTTGATTTGATACTTCATTTATTTTTATTAACAGCTAACTTATTATTTTAGATTGAGTTAATAGTAAGAGGAATGTTCATCAGGGTTGTAGTTTCCTCAAGGGAACAGAGAGGTTGTCATTGATTTTTTTTTGTATGGATTTGGATTGTATTTGCTCTTTAAACTAACCTTGATGTTTGTTTCATTTTCTGTTTTTCTTATTCCACCAGAGCGTATACAAGTGTGACTTCTTAAATCTTCAGATTCAGCAACCTCTCCAACTGGCACAAGATGCTATAGATGCCTTTCTCAAGCAACTGAAAAACCCCATTGATTCTCTACCTGGGGAACTGTTCCATGTTGTCGTTTTCTCGCTCCTCCTTTCTTACTTTCCATCACCCTATCAGCGATGGATATGCTGCAAGAAGGCACACGAACTTCTCGTATTAAATGGCTTATTGCTTGTAATAACTCCTGATTCATCTCATCAGAATCGCCGGGCTATGATGATGAAAAGCTGGAAAATTGCCATAGAGTCCTTGGGTTTTAAACGCTTCAAGTATTCCAAGTTTTCTCACATGCACCTGATGGCATTTAGGAAAACTTCCCTGCAAACAACAAGTGACTTGGTTAGCAGGAACTACCCGGGAATGTTGTATATCCCCCAGGATTTTAACAGTATAGAGGATGAGGAATATTCCAACACTTCCTGCTATGTTCGATCAGATACAGAAGATGAACAGCTAGCTTACGGTTTTATGGAGCTACCTGATGCTCCTTATGACTCAGACTCTGGAGAAAGCCAGTCTAGCTCAATTCCGTTCTATGAGCTTGAAGATCCTATATTGCTTCTAAGTTAATGCAGTTGTTGAAATGCCCTTTCAGTCAAACCTCTTGCTTAACTAATTTTGCTGTACTAACATGGGCTCAACACACAAAAGTGGTTTGCATAAAGAAACGCAAAGGTTTACAGAATTTGCTATTTTTTTCTACTTTTGAATTTCAAAATTTATTCTTGTATGAAAGTGAAAAAAATACAACTTTTATGCAAATGACTCATGTCATAGCATAAATTGCTGTTACTTTCCTTAGATTTGTATAACTAATTTTTTTCCAGAAAGGTACCATTCTTTTCCTTAGTGCTGTGAAGTGTGAATTCTATTTAATTTGCTAAATGTTGTTTCGATATTTTAACCCAATGTGGTTGAATTTAAGGCACTGGAGTTGGTGGGCTTCTGAGAAGTATATGTAGGAAGAAATAATTTGCACTTGAATTAAATGTGCAGATCGGTTATGACACTTGGTTATGCATGTCCCTTCTTAGTTACGGAACAAAACTTTTTTCCCAAATTCAGTTTCAGTCTGGTTAAGCCTGGGCTGGAGAACCTATAATGCTGGCACATTTGTTTTTATATTTATTGCAGCCCTCTTGAGAAAACACCAAATTGAGATAACACCAAGCACTGGAATATATTAATCCATAGTTATACATACTGTGTAATTTCATTGCATAAATAGCAGTTAGACATGAGATTTCCAAAGAGGCTATGTCCCCCCAGAGAAGTATGGTACGTCTAGACAATTATGTTTCACTTTAGAGCTGGAACATGGTTTTGCAATTTTGTGAGTGTACAAGCACTAACATATATCAGTATTTCCCCAATGATGTGTTCTGTATTCTTTTCAAACTGTGTTTTTGGGGGACAGGGTGGGGTTTGTCATGTTATAAAGTAAATTATTTATGCCTTTTAAAAACAATCAACTTTTTATTTAATTGTCCTTATTTGTAGACCTCTCAAGTTATATGGTAAATACAGACCAGTTTTGTATAAAGGAACATAAGGATACAAGTTTTTCAAGGATACACGCATACTTGAACCAAGCCGTGTATTTGGACCACACCAGTGAAGTTAACACATGCTACTTGTTTACTTATTTGGACCCAGAAATCTTGTGTTCATTGAAGACTTCATAGCTGTCTGAAGACTGGTCTGCACTGTAGAGAGATAGTACAGAAGTGTTACATTGATTAAGTTTTTTTAACTTGTGTAATAAGTCTGTGAGTTTTTGCAGACTTACTGTAATAGAACAACAAACCAACCAACCACAACCACAAAACCAAATGAAAGCCCCCAATCGATTCTGTTTAATGGGAAAAATAGGGGAGTCAGTATTTTAGCTCAGATTTCCTTCCATTTGAAAATAATGGCCAGATTTTCACATTTGAATGTTAGGCTGGTAAATCTCAATGTAAGTGCCTAATAATGAATGTGAACTAGGTGCCACATCATGGTTTTAAAGACTGACTTCAGCAAAATGGTAGAAAATACTAATACATAGTTTCACGATGGGTTGTGCTGAAATATACCTTACACCATATTAACCTACCATGTTGTATTTACAATACAGAACTTACCAGATAGACTGAAGTTGTATTGTGGATTTTACAGTGGTTGCTACAAAAATGAAAATTACTCCTTCCATTGAAGTTTTGCACTGAAAATGACACTGTTTGACCTTCCTTTCTTTTATCCTATTTCTACACAGTCATCCTGCATTAGTCCAGTTTACACTCAAACATGCAGTGCTTTATTCTTTCATGTGAGCTTTTTGTGTCTCTCTCCCAGAATTTGCAGCATCCCCTAATACCCAATTCGAATACAATTCAGTGTTCAATCAATTATATCATTGCATACAAACCAAACAACTATATTCTGATGTGTAAAGACAGTTGTATTTACACACAGAACTATTATGGTTGCTTACACCAAATACTTCTTGAATTAAATACACAATGGCTTCAAAATTGGCTAAAAGTCAGTGTTTGCATCCTGTGCTTTACCACTTTCACTAAAATGTCTGTCAGTCAAAGTCTTTCTTCTTCCCAGTTAACTACTGGCTCCAGCAGTGCTGATGTTAAAGCTAAAATATCGGTGCTATAAATTCAGCCGTTTATGGAAGCTTATACTTTGAAGTCTGCACAGATTACCTCGTGTTTTAACTGATACTCCTTTAAAAAAAAAACAAAACAGTTATGTCCCAGCTAACATGTTGGCGTTGGTTAATGTAAACTGGGTTGTGATCCATAAAAAAAAAAAAAAAAAAAGCACTTCAGAGCAAGATCTATCGCCCAAAATATTTTAAAATAGTAGCACTTAAAATTTAAGCCTTTTGGCAGGTTGGTGACACCACTGTCTCTGGGAGTTAGGGACCTGAGATTCATAACAGCTTGGTTTTCCTGCTGCTTTTTTTTTATTATAAAGGAGAGGAGATTGTGGTGGTGGAGAAAAGTGGGATTTATATAAATGCTTATACCTCCCTGAACAATGTAAGTGGTGAGATCAGGAGTTGTTTGATGTTTGGTGCAAGAAACATTAGGAAATATTTGAAAATCACAACTGCAAGAGATCTCTCACAAGTTGCTGGAGAGGAAAAGGAAAAAATGTGTATTCTCATTTCTGTTGTCTTTATGTCATTACTTCTTGTGAACAAAGCACATTTATTAAAAAAACAATACCTGAAAACCTTAAAAAATGTTTTGTTGGGATGGAGATGTCCTTTTTCTTTTTTTTTTTTCCCCCTCCTGTGCAGTTGGTTTATGCTGAAATCCACTGGAACCAATGCACAGTTGTTTTCCTTATTGTCCAGAAAATACTTGTGTTGGGTCTGTTTTATAAACAACTGAATTATAGTAAAGATGTTAAGTTTGGTACTTCAGTTTCGGCTTCTACATCTTAGATGTGGCTTTTGCTTTGCAGAAGGGTTTTAGAAACCAGAAAGTTCAACAGTTACTTGCTCAAAGAGTCTTCCTAAATAAAAACTGCACAGAGCTGGTACCAACTAGGTGTTGTCCTTTGTAGTGGTAAAGCATCTCAAGCAGGTGACACTAAACAACTGAGATTTCTACTGTTCTGCTTGTTAAAGAAAAATCTCTTCGCTTTTTTTTTTTTTTATCATCTCCCCTCTGTGTAACTTTTGGGCCTGTTGGCTGATTTTATGTAAAAATTAAAGAGGAATCTGGAGATCACTGAGGTTCTTGTGAATCCAGTGTCTGAATAATTGAGGCAGGAAAGTTCAAATGTTTTGAACTAGGAGGAAGGAGGGGCAGGTTCTGATGAAGGGCTCCCGTGACCAAAGGAGATAAAGGGGCAGTGGGCAGCCCCTGTGCAGTAGCTGCTGTCTGAACTTCACTCAGACTCGAACTACCCTTGTTTTGCCCGTCTAAGTAACAGAGCTATGAGATCCATAAGCTTTCCCTTCTTGTCCATCTGCCTGCAAGAACCTATTCAAAACATCCATTTCCAAGGCAAAGTGGTGGAAAACACAGACGGCCGAGGAAGATGCCTTCTGTATGATGCGAGGGTGCTGTTCGGGAAGCGCAGCTCCTGATAGGCAGCCAGGGGAAGGGCCAGAACGGGCTTCTGTCGGTCCTGCGCTCCTGATGCAAGCACAAATGTTTCCCTTCCCTAAGCACCAGCTGACTGTTTATATCTTAGGGTTTTTTTTCATTCATTATAGGCTATTGACATTGCACTTTTTTTTTCCGAGTGGAGGGGAGAATGTGCTTTCCCTCTCACCCATCATCTAGATGCTGCTGCATCATGGGAACACTCTCATACCCCACCCTGGCACGGGCAACGTTCCACCGAGCGCCCCGGGAGAGGCGCGGGCCTGGTCTGGCAGCTGCAGCGAGACGGGCTCTGGCGGAGGCCGAACGGCCGCGGCGGGGTTTGAGCCTTGGCGCGGCCCGTAGGCGGGCTGCCTCACCCACCCTCAACATGGCGGCGGCGCTGCGCGGCTGGTGGGAAGTTTCCGGGACGCCTGTTGAGGTGAGTGCGGGACGAGGCCGGGGTCGCGTCAGGTCGGGTCGGGCCGTGCCGTGCCGTGCCGTGCCGTGCCGTGCCGCGCCGCGCCGCCCCGCCTCGCCGCCTGCGGGGCACGGCGGGGACCCGCGGCTCCGTGGGGCTTGGGCCGGGCTTGCCCCGGCACCTGTACATGGAGCGGGGCCCCATCACCGCGGCGAGGCGGTGGCGAGGGGAGTCTGGCGGGCAGCCCCGGCGGGGGGAGGACGCAGTCTCCCCGGGCAGGCCCGTGCCTCGGCGGAGTGGGAGCCGCCTGCACAGAGCAGCTTCCCGGCCGGCGGCTTGTTGGCCAGCCCGGCAGCCGCTGCTTCGGCCGGCGGCTCTCCCTGGGGCTGACGGCGACAATCCGTAATAGGGGCTCCTTATTAACACCTCATAACTAGAGGACTCGTTTCTCTCAGGTTTAAGCTTGCTGTATTAATGCATTAGCGCAATAGCACATTCAGTTTAAAAAAAGCTCAAAGAGTTGCTTTAAAAAAAACCACAAACATGCGCTAAATGGGAGGAAAAAAAGCTGCAGGAAAGTGCATCCAGTATTTTAGATAGGCCTCACCTGGGCTTTAAATCGACCACAGTTAAGCTACTTTTGGTTTTTGTTATAAATTCTGAGTCAGTTTAGCTTTAAAGGGTTTATTTATTTACGGGGGTAATAAAAGGCAAGTAAATAGCGCTGGACGCACAGGGGGTCGCCCCACCATAAAACATGCGCGCCTCAGGCAGTCTCGTACAGCTTTTTATAGGGTTAAACATTTAATATTCAATAGATTCATAATGGGCCTATACATGTGCATCATCTATCCCCATCTCACATGCACATGAGGTCTCTTCCCCTTTGAGCAGGTGCAGTCATTTTTGGTGGTGGCCCTCAGGGGTCTTGAGGATGAAGTAAGACATCTTCCTCACAGCTAAACTTTCGACCCTGGTCTATTGCGCAGGCTCTGTAGGTACTTGGCAGACCTTTAACCTCCCTTCCTGCTTTTTATTGGAACTGTCCATGCCTGATTCCTCTCCCTAATCCACTAATGGTATAGAGAGGCTAAAAGATAACAATGGTGTTATCTTTTCCTCCTTTTGATCATCTCAATGTTTACCCTTCAAACCCTCTATTGACACAAATTGTTGGACTATTTCTCACAGTTTTAGTTCTTTTTTTCTACTTTCTTATATAAATTATGGTAAAAACTACTTTGGGAATGCTGTTTCTTTATGTGTAGGAAAGCTCTTAGCTGGTTTAGTGTCCCAGTCTGTAGTTAGATACCAGGTTTTCCTTTAAATGGTGTTTGCAAAAGTAGATGAATACTTGTGGGTGTGTATGTATTCTGTTTGTTTGGGATCTAAATGTTGTTTGCTCAGATGTGCAACTCAGATGTGGCAGCCTGAAACTTTAAGGCCTTTAGTTTAAAAAAACAAACAAATACAACATCCCCTTGACTTTGACCATTTAGATTAAGAAAGACCATTCAAAGTTGTAACTGAAATGAGTAACAAATAGCTATGTTTTGAAAAATAAATCAGATTGCAATTTCTGATTAACTGGTCTGAATTGCTCTTTTGTTTGGAAATACCTGTGTGATGGATTTAATCATAAAAGTGCTGCCTTTTCCTCCTTTCACCAAGAAGTTGACCATGTGTTCTGGTTACAGAAAGACTTAACAAACAGTGGTGTGGTTCAGCAGTGCACCGTTTTGCTACTTGGCTAGAAGATCTGGAAGAGGCTGTTGCATTCATGGTCTGAGCTGTTTTAGGAATACTTGTGCCAGAGCAGACTTTGCGTGTCTGCGCTAGGAGCAGGCGCATTCCCCTGCCGCAGCAGCCCGTGCCACGCGTGTGGAGGAGCTTCTCTTTCATGTTCTCACGATGCTGTGGCAGCAAAACTCCACTTGGCACGAGCTGAACCAGTCAGGGAAGTTTTGTGTCAGTGGCTGCTTGCCTGCAAAGGAGTTTGCTACTGGCACGAGCTCACCAGAAAAAAATTTAGCAACCACAGCAAAATTTTAAGCCAGGAGCTTTCACCCTTTGCATAGGAGCCTGCTGACTTCTGTGGGGCTGTTGTCCAGATGGATGTTTATAGTGTTAGCCGCTTGACTTGGAGGGGTTCCAGAAAAGCTTAGGAATCAAGATAACAGGATGGCATGGCAGATGTGCTTCAGCATAGTTAGTAGTAGTCACATGTCAGTGTTGTGGGTTGGAAGGAGACGGGAAACTGTTCCTCTGTATTCATGGTTTGAAAGTGAGATAACTGGGGGTGGGGGGAGGGCCTCTGGAGGAGCTGAAATAAATGGATCAAGTTGTCTGTAAAGCGAATGTTGATCATCGTACAGGAGACACTGTGGACAGTGCTGTGATCATGACCTGGAATCCAATAGCTAACATTGGACTGTGTTATCTGTATAGAGTAGAAACAAGTGCAAGAGGAATAATATTACCAAGAGCAGGAATTTTATGAAATTTTAACCAATAAGGCAACTCAGAATTAAGTTTATATGTATAACACATTAATAATGATGAGCATTCTAAAAATGCACACTTGAAGTCCACAGCACTTTAACTTGCAATGGGATCATATAATAATTATTTGCTTTAATTATATGGCATGTATTCTTTTTCAGTTAAGAAGATTTTTAATGCATAGTTCTTGCAAGTAATACCTTCAGCATTGTTAGGTGTTAAACATAAGTTGAGAATTCATAACAAAAGTTAAGTAATTTAAACAGTAAGATTTCTTAGGCCTAGTTTGTCTCCATACCAGTTACTCAAGCTGGTTCTACACTGGGTGTCAGTCTTCAAATCAGCCAAAGCTTTGGGGCAAATGATTCAGTTCACATTTTTCTTCTGGTTTTTACTGATTAAAAAAAAAATAAATTAAAAATCAAGAGAGAAGAAAGTCTGAGTTTCAGTCAGTATGTCTTTTCATACTTCCCACAGCATTATAAATAAAAGCAGTAAGCTATAACCTAGCCCTGAGTGTTCTGGACACATTGGTTGCTCTGTCATACCCATAACTTTTCAGAAGTCTCCGTAAGGTGGTTAAATAGGTAATTACTTACAAAATCATAGAGGCTACTTATGAGTCTTCTTATATGTTGGGGTCTCTGCCCATAACTTGAATAATCACACTCTTAGATGAACTTTCATTAATAACTTTCAAATCAAAAGTTATACATAAATATAAGTATTGCACAGGATTTCAGTAAGTTTTAACTAAGGGAATTGGGGCAACTCGTTGTTCTGGGACTCTGTGACATTTCTTAAAAAAATAAGAGATGAAAAAATACTGATGCTGATTTCCTTATTTCTGTACTTTCTTGTGATCCACCTGTTGTTTTCCGCCTTATCTTCCCTGGAGGTGTAGGCTTTGCTTTATTTGTTCAGTGACTCCCACTTTAGAGTTTTTAGGCACAAAAAGATCAAAAATCAGAAGTATATGTGGTTCTTTTTACATGTGGTTTCACAGAAAGCTTGTACTGTGAGCGGTTCTTATCAATTTGTCTCTTAAAACATTCTGCGAACAGAGCAGGGTTGACTTCAGAAGACAAACCTTTTTTGCCTTTAACTGGAGAGCTCGGAGCTATGCCTCTGACAACTTTGTGATAAGTAAAAATGTATGTAAGTACAGTGAAAGAGAGATTTTAATGGAAGTAGAATTTCCTCAAAAAGGTTTTGTGTTTTTTTTCCCTAATTATAGCAATTATTGGTTTTGTATATGTGTAAACTCCGTAAGGTTGAACACCACCAGGAGTACAGTGGTCCTCGTGTTTCAAGACTGAGTTCAGACTAGGAAGAATTTAGTCAATAAAGTAATAATGATCTCCAGTGAAATCTGGGTAGCCACTTTTTCTTACAAAATTCCCCTAAAAATACTGCAGTCTGTTCCTATACTCTGTCAAAAAGAAAAGCACTTTGGTGAAATGGATGCAAGTAGGAGGTGCCTATGTTCTAAATATAATATTTAACTTGTTTATTTTGTTTGGTTTGTTTGAGGGGAGAAAAAGCGGCTTGGAGGGGTGAAAATGAAGGGTTTGATTTTTCATTAAGAAAAGTCCCTGAAACTGTTGCCAGATCAGTGGATACACCTGTTTGTCCGATCCCCTTCTGTTAAAGGGAGCTAATGATAATACCCTTTTTCATCATCTAGTATGGATTCAGTTTGTTAAGTGATTATGAAATTCTTTTTGTAAATCCTGTAGCTATTTGACTACTGAAAAGGAGTCTTGCAAAGCATACTGGAAAGGTTTGGCATAAAGTGAGAACTTAACCAAATGTAATGGTGAAGCGTAACAATGTTTTAAAACATTAAACTATTTTAAAAGGTAATGGATAAAGGAATATTTTGGATACCAATAGAAATCTATTACAGATACCTAATAGATGATCTTTGCGGAAAAGCTGCACAGTCCAGGTTTAGTTTACCTTTTCCTCTCAAATTATGAACTTATGTTTGTGCAGAACTCATTTGATATTGGTTTTAATAGTGATCTCGATTTGACTGACCTTTAACAACACGATCTTTATTCTTAAACTCCTTGGTGAGAAGGAATGTGTCATGTTTATGCTGTATATGATTTATAGGAATTATTTCCACTAAAACTTTTTTTTAATTCTTCTTCCAGGACTTCAGTGATTCTGGACCGCTGTTACTGAAATGATACTCCAGAAGGCAGCGACTGCATTTTGTTTGTTGGATGAAATCCAAATATTTTGTTTCAGTCAAGTGGGTAAAACCCCCTAACTGCAGTTTACATGTGTAGGTCACTGCGTTACTGTGTTAGTCATTGTCTCTACACAGCAATGACAAGGCTGGAAGAAGCAAACAGAGAAGTGAACATGCATTCATCAGTCAGATACCTTGGCTATCTCGCCAGAATCAACCTGTTGGTTGCCATTTGCATGGGCCTTTATGTCAGATGGGAAAAAACTGCAGATGCACTGATTTTGGTAATATTTATTCTGGGGCTCTTTGTTCTTGGAATTGCCAGCATACTGTACTACTATTTTTCAATGGAAACAGCAAGTTTGAGTCTCTCCAATCTGTGGTTTGGTTTTCTGCTTGGCCTTCTCTGTTTTCTCAATAATTCTGCCTTCAAAATGGATGTGAAAGAAGAAGCTACTAAGTATTTGCTCCTCTCTGCCATTGTTTTAAGGATATTATGTGCTTTGGTTGAGAGGATTTGTGGTTGTATCCATCATCGACCAGCTCTGCTAACAACAATTGAATGTTTGGAGCTAGTTGGATTTGCAATTGCAAGCACAACTATGCTGGTAGAAAAATCTTTGAGTATCATTCTGTTGGTCATTGCTTTGGCCATGTTGATTATTGACTTACGTATGAAGTCATTTTTGGCAGTTCCAAATTTGGCAATTTTTGGGGCCATTGCATCCTTACTCTTTTTTCCATCACTGCAAATCCCCACAAACCCATTCGCCTTGGCATGTTTCTTCAGCTGCTTGATTTCAGATCCCCTTCTCGACGTTTACTTCAGTGGACTTTCAGTTACTGAGCGATGGAAGCCTTACTTGTATCGTGGTAAAATTTGCAGAAGGTTTTCCGTCATCTTGGTTGGAGTCATTGAACTAACCTTTTTCATTCTTGCAGCCTTTAAACTACGTGATTTGGATCTTTGGTATTTTGTGATACCTGGTTTTTCTATTTTTGGAATTTTCTGGATGATCTGCCATGTGATTTTTTTTATAACTCTTTGGGGATTTCACACAAAACTCAATGACTGTCACAGGGTGTACTACACCCACCGTGCAGAAAACAACAGCCTTGACAGAGTTATGGCATCTAAAGGAATGCGTCACTTCTGTTTAATTTCTGAACAGCTCGTATTTTTCAGCCTTGTTGCAACTGCTGTTTTGGGCGCCGTTTCTTGGCAGGTAAATGGTAATCTTTTTATCTTGATCTCCCTCTTGAGAACACTCCTGAGCATTGTGGGGTCCTTTCAATTCTCCGTGTCTTTTGGTGGTGTGTAAGTGGCCCAGCAATTCAGAGTCAGAACCGTTGGCTTGACCAGCGTGCTCTTCAGATTTAACAGCCTCTGCTACTTTGACTGTCAGCAGGTGACTGGAACTTACCAGCTTCCTTAGGTTGGCAAAATGGCAAGAGTTAATGCTTTCAGGGGAAAAAATTGTGCAAAGTGTTTTATCTATTTAAAAAATTACTTCGCTTTTGAATTCATTGTGCCATAAAACTTGTTTTCAAAGTAAATCACAGTGTTGAACCCTAGTAATGCACGCTAAATTGAGGGCTTTTCTCATGGAATCTTTGAATTGAATCAAGGCAAATTCATGTTTTAAGAATGTATTTTTCAATAATTTTGCTGTGCATTTAACCATTAATGTGGAGTTAGAAATCAGATGATAAACTAGTAAATTGTTGGTATAGCATGTGCTTTAAGTGTCTTATTTTTACATCTGGTTATCCACCACAGGATAGGGTCTCTGAAAGACAAGTACTTAAAAACACGGAGTCTTCTTTGGCTTTTCTTTACATGTTTGAATTAAGGACGTTGTCTTTTCTTTAGCAGAAAACATACACTTCTCTCAAAATGTTTGCTCAGTGCCCGAGTTGAAGTATGTTGTGTGTTGTCACAGTTGCAGAAGGGTGTTTGGTGTCTGTTTTCTTTTTAAAATGGATTTAAAACAAGACAGCAATCTTTTTTGTACCTATGCATGTCTTAAATGAAATACATATATTTAATATTAATATATATAAATTATGTATTATTTATGGTAGATCCAATTTACAGAAATATCTTTATACAGTGTTTCCCAAAAAAATTGCTGCTTATTCCTGCAAATTTTCATAGCTTAAATAACCTCAGGGATGAAAGAAGTTAAAGAACTTGGTGGAGAAGGAAACTGACAATTATGTTGTGAGGTTGTGAGGATATGGGTTATGTTTTTTGGTTGGTTTGTTTGGTTTTGTTTGTTTTTTTTTGTGGTGACTTATTTTTGGTTGGGTTTTTTGTGTTCTTTTTGGTTTTTTTCTTGGGGTACTTTTTGGAGGTTATTTCATTTTCATTTTGTTGTTGGTATTTGCTTGGCTTTTTTTGGCATGAAGAGCATTAGAGGTTAACAAACATGTCTGGGAGGAAAGCTGGCTAGTCTTGTTCTTTCTTTGGAAAAGTTCCAGCATGCAGACATAAAGTGTTTGGGCTTGCAGAAAGGACAAAAGGAAGAAACAGAAACAAACAGAAGTAGAGAGGAAAAATAACAATAAAAAAACCCCAAACTATTTACAGAAAGCGGGGAGGTGCAAACACACTGAAAGAAATGGGAAAGTGGTTTGGGAGACAGAAACGACAAAGATAAATAGCGGCATGCTAATATTGCTAACTTCCATACTTTTTCTTCTGAGAATTGTGTGATTTTAGCAAAATACTAGTCTTTATATGCTAGATGACTGCTTTTTAGTATCAGCGATTTTTTACCATCTGATTTCTCTATCTTTGCTCCCCCTCCTTTAACATCCTGAAACACATGAGTCAATAATTACATAATTTTACAATTACTTGGGTGGTTACACCTAAAAAGTAGAACAAATCAAGCAGTAAGTTGCCCAGATAGTCACTGAAGAGAGGCAGTTTCTTTTGGTGTCAGCCAGAGCCTATCTGCAGGGAGTTCACCACTAGACTTGGACAGGATCTCCTGCTATAGCCCTTCAGGAGAAGGGCTCCCTCTCCCCTTGCCATCTGTTTAAAGCACAAGAGGCACTTCCTTTGCTGCTTTACTGCAAGCAGTGTGCATAAGCGAGGAGGGTTAAACGATTCATGTCTATCTTGTTACTTTTTTCTCTTCCCTTTGACTGATAATTCATTATATTTTTTTTCTGTCTCTGCCCCGAAATAACTGCAGCTGTTATTTTTCTCGTAATTTTCTCTCCTCTCTAAATCTGTTAAAGTATGGTTGTGCTGTGGAATGACTTGTGCAGGACTGTTCACAAAAAGCAAACTGGCAGTGCAGCTAAAATCTTATTATTTGTTACTGGCTAATGTCAACTTCTAGTGTCCTGTGTGTAAATAAGGTAAGCTGTTGCTTATCACCTCTGTCTGATAGGTTGTGTATTTACCTATTCAGTGGGAAAAGGAGTACTTGTACTAGCAAAAGTGAAAGGCATCAGACCAAATACTTGTCAGGAAATTCAGGTTTTTATTATAATAATTTAGTTTTAGTGGACAACTACAGTTATATTTATTTTACTGTCTATATATTTCCTTCATCATGTATTTATGTCATCAATTAGATTAAGACTACAAATGCAGTTTTCTCCAACTAAAATCATTCCTTCTTGAGAGGATGTGATGTTTGCCTTGCAGATCACTGTGCCTATTTCATCTGCTGTCAGAAAATGAAATACTTTTATCAGTCCTAGCCAGAATGGGTGTAGCATTTCATATAGTGACTGCAGGAAACTGACATTTTCTGGTTTGGGTTGTTTTTTGGGGTTTTTTATTTATGATGTTGTTGTTGTTGTTTTTGTTTGTTTGTTTTTTGTGTGTGTGTTTTGTTTTGTTTTGTTTTTCTGGATAGTGTCAGGTTTCAAAATAATTAGAAGTAAGAAAGCAATGGTGCTTAAGCCCACAATTTACCCTCCTACAGGGCATGTTGGTTTTCCTAGAGATTTAAGGAAACTAGTGTTTATACATTTTCATAGGGGAACTTAGGACTCTACTTCAGAATGCTTTGCTGAATTTTTGAGTCTGCTTCTTCTAGGTCTAACAAGCTCAACAATAATGAAGCAAACAAGATCCTCCAGTGAATATGTACTTTCCTTATGGTGATTTTTAAGTATTGCAACAGTTAAAGAAACAAATCAGACTGTTAGAGAACACTGTCCTTTTTAAAGAGTAATAGTTATTGCTAAATACTTAGTGAGTTGGGATTTCAGGATTTTATTTGCTTTGCTTTTCTTTTAAGACAAACTTTACTGCAGAAAAAAGCTAGTGACGTCAGTATGTAGTAGAAAGAGACCTTAAGGCTGTGTTAGATCCCTTTCCCTTAAATACAAGCTTAATGTTTATTAGTGGTCAAAAAAGCAAATACTGGGAAATAATAGGAAAGGACTGGAGGTATCATTGTATAAATCCCTATCTTCCATATTTGGAATTTTTGCTTGCCATCCTATAGACAAGAAAACAAATGAAGGTTAAGGGAAGGATGATGAAATTCACCACAGACATGGTACAGTTTACATGGATGAATAAACAAGGATGCTTCAGTCAGGAAAAGAGAAAACTAAGTGAGAACATGGTGAACATATAAAATATGGGTGATGTGGGAGGAGATAAACAGTAAGAGACAATTACTGCTCAGTTCCAGTACAAACATTGAGGGCAGTCAAGTTGGCAACAAGCAGGATGGACCCAGGCAAGTGAGAATAGCTCCTCATAGAGCGCTGAGTGAGCTCTGGGATTACGTATCGTAGCATGTGGTGTGTGACATGTGGTTGCAGAGGCTCAGGAGGAGGTTGGACAAGTTCGTGGAAACAAAGTCACTGAGATTTACCACATCTGTCTCGGGAAGTCCTTGAGCCACAAGTGGCTAGAGTACTTAGGAAGCATATGTGCTTGGTCTGTCCTTGCAGCTTTTCCTAGGTATCAGTTTGGCCTTCCAAGGTGTCCTTCTAGATGGACCTTTGGTGCAGCCTAATAGACCCACTCTTACATTCTTATATTATGGATTTTCTTAAACATTAATTTGCAACATATTTTTTCCTTACTTTCTTAGGAATGTGAGGATTCCTCAGTCACTAGTTCCTGAAAATGCATTTTATGTTTTCAAAATTGTTTAGAACATTTTTAGAAAGTGTAAGATTTAACAGTTTTCAGGCTTTACAGCTTCAGTTTGGATTTGTGTAGTTGTTTAAGTAAGTGCTAATTATATTTGAAATCTGTTAAGTGTCAATTGGAAGGTGAAGCTTTTTTTTATTATTATTTATGCCTCTCACTCTGAAGATGAACTGAAAGCTTGTTTAATGGTACAGCATTTGATAAGAGAGGTGGCTTGAAATCATTTTATGGTTTGCTATTTGACCTCCTATATAATGAATAGAATTGGCTAAAAAACCTACGCCTTGGAAAGGTACTTTCTAACAGCTACAAATAATTAGTCATAGGATATAAAAAAAATCTCGCTTAGCAGTGTATGTTGGGTTAGAGCCAGGAATGGAATGGTGGAGGGGAGGAACTGTTTCATGGAAAACTTCATTACAGCCATGTTATGTATGCCCTTTTAATGTGTTTAATAACTGCAATACCTGTGCATCATCTAAATCTAGAGACAGTAGTCTGCTAATTGGTGGTTAGAAGTATCCTATTTAATTAAAATTGCCAGGAAAGTATAAAATCTTTTGTAGAAGGGCCTTTAAAGTGAGGTCAATTAATTTGCTGTTGCACACACGGTAGTTTTATGACTCACGCAGAACTGGTGAGACTGGAAGTCCTGTTAGCCAGGGACTTTTCTTTAAGGGGAGCCTACCTCTTCCAATACAGGGGTTTAAACTCACTGTTCCTTGGCGCTTTGGTGCATGCTTAGGAAGAACTGTAGCTCCTGAAAGTAGAATCTCTGAAATGTGAAGGGTGCAATCCTCAGGTCTGTCTGAAACTGGAGCATAAGCTCAGGAAGCATGAGAAATATAAAAGTAATTTGTTAAAGCTGGTTGCATTCAAAAAATGAAGTAACAGCTTTTCAGTGGGGAGTGAGTGTTTCAGCTGGGACATGGTCTGCTTCTGAGAATAATCCCTGCTTTAGCTGGAATGGAAAGACAACTTGATTTGTTGATAGAAATACATTGAAATTTACCTTGCAAAATCTTCAGGGAGTTGTCTGCACCTGTCTGTCTTTGTGTGAGTAATTTTGCTCAGATCAATACACTGTTTTAACTCCATCTTGCTCATTTAAACAATTACATGCCTCTCTGTAATTAGGCTCTTGGATGGAACAAGATCCAGCAAAAGTCATGTAAATGACTCAGGCACGGCTTCTTTCAGAAGCCAATAAAATGATGAAAAATTGGCAGATGAAAGTCTTGGGATTTTCAAACAAAGACCTTGGAAATGTTTGGGGGACTCTTTCTCAGAAAGTTCAAATCAGATTTTGTTGACTGCTCTATGCCAAGGTAACTACAGTTTTTCTGAATTACTGGCCAAAGAGGATTGTTATCCCTTGAAGACCTGCATTTAATATTACCGAGAGGAAAAGGAACTGTCAGAGACAGGTAAAGTAATGTACTAAAGGACTTTCAGAACATTATTCTAGTTTTAATGAATGTTTTCGGTTAGTAAAATAATAGTATTCATTATATGCTTGACTTAAATGGACAGTACTGTTGAATTTGAATTTTTAATGGGGAAAAAAGTTAGTTTATTGTATTTATTAGTAATTCTTGTTTTGGGGACAGTTGGTGATTTTGTAGTCTTTATTTTGTAGTGTGATTATGTGATGTTTCTTGAAAGTTCAATTTACAATGCCTTAGTAAAATCGAAGATGGTGGCTTTTTTTAACTTCGCCAAAAACAGGATTACTTTCTGAATAGTAAGTTTTCTATGTAATATCTATATTTATCTTTTGCTAGCATCACAGGTTGAGTGTTTTAATACAGATCATATCCAGTCTTTCATTTTTCTCTGCTTTTTTTGTATTTTTGAAATGTATTTTTAATCCAGTGCTCCTCAGGCTTTGCTTGTCCAGTTTTGTTTTGTTTTAGTTTTGTTTTGTTTTAGTATTTTTTTTTTTCCTTTTTTCTTTTTTTTTTTTTTCTGCATCATCTGGCCTCTTTCCATATTTTATCAAATAGCTGTGCCACTCTCGCTTTTTTTTCCCCCTCTTTTCTCAAGAGAAAGAATTAATTGTTAAAAGTATCTGATTCATGTGTTAAGATTGCTGTCAAAGTCTTACTAATTTCAGAATTAAGATTTTTTTTTTTTTATTATTAAAATAACCAGAAATCCATTTAGTGTGTTTTTAAATTGACAGCCACTTCCGGTTTTGCTGGGTCAAATGCACAGGTTTTCCTATGGTTAGAATGGCAGTCAGGGATGAGAATCATAACACAGTAAATCCATCTGCCAGTGAATGTGACAACTCTTTTCTGCAAACTGTTTTCATGATTTTCCCAGGGCTGCTTTAATAGCTAGAAGTAATGGATTATTTATTGTTCTCTAGAGGCTATTCTTTCATTCACTAATTTGTATAAAGCAGTTTCCTCGGTAGTTGATCTACATTGTAACTTTACAAATTTGGTCTTTAAGCTTCTCTTTACCTGTAATACACATACAATGTTTTCATTTGGAATTAGCTATCCATGAAACACTTGTAGATTACCTGTCACCTTAGCCTTTTTCTCCTGAGCTTTCTCTGTGTAGTGTATACTTCGTTTTTGCAGAATCACTGCAGCAAATCTAGGCAGATTTTATATTTACTTAAATGTGTGTGTCTGTATGTGGATAAAAATAGGTAAATATTATTCAGCTTGGATAATGGAAAGCAGAGCATAATTTTGGGTTATAAATACACAAAGACATTTTTCTAAGTCACTTTAGTCGTTGGTCTGTTATATCTAATCCTGGGCAGCCTGCTGTAGGTGGCCCTGCTTGAGCAGGGGGCTGCACCAGCCAGTTTCCACAGGCCTCTTCCAGCTTCAACCATTTGGTGATTCTGTGATCACCTTCGTTGATTTCTGGTTAGAAATGTATTTCTATTTTATATCAGAAGAGCTCTTCTATAGGTCTTTGTAACTGGCTCCCAATTTAAACTGATGTTCCTTTTTCTAATTATTTTTTTTTCTTCCTCCTCCTTATTTTCATCAGTCACACATCAGTACCACTTCATTGGTAAATATAGCTCCAGGACTGTTGCACTTGCAAAATACCTCTAAATTGTTCTGGTGTTTAACAATAAATGCTGCTTGAAAAGCTAAAAAAAGTGGAAAGATAATACTGCTAGTAAATCCCATGTATCTTTTATTGTCTGTCATTTTTATTGTATGTCATTTCAGTCATCAGAGGCAAGAATTCTTTTTTTTTTTCTTGTCTTTTGTACATTATTTGAAATAAGAACATACTTTGTATTTCCTAAATATTCATTTAGAAGAACACTGACAAAGGCAAAAAAACCCCTAAAGACAACAAGATAAAGTGATTTCTCATGTTTTCAGTGAGATTGCTGAGATGGTCCCTGTCTTCCATTTGTTTGTTTTTTGAGCAGTCTGTCTGGAATCAATAGGCACTGGGAGTACAGGGATGTACTGCAGGCTGAGGTTGCCAGTGCAGTCAAAAGCATAATGAAAATGGGTTAAACAGATGAAAGAACAAAATCGTTTTCTAGCTCTGTCTATGCATCCATGGCCATCTGCTCCATTAAGGACCAGTCATCAAATCTTGCATTTAGTAAAGCACTGACAGTCTTCACTCGGCATCTTAGTTGTTATCTTAAAAGGAGAACCTATCTTTAGATTTACTGTAATTACTAACCTAATTAGGTATTCTCTTTTACTATTTCAAGTTCTTACAAGTTAGGTATTTTAAAATGCCACCATCAAATTCCATTATACCACAGGAAACTGGATTGCAGTATTAACACCAGAGTTACCACCTTTTGATGGATGGGTTATAGCTGAACCAGTTTTGTAGAGAGTCGCTGATCGTATTAATTGCAGTTCTGTGGTAAGATGTATAGGGCTGTGAGTAAAGGGAAGCTCTTCGTGGCTGTTCTAACATGATTTTGATGTCTGCTCAGTGTTAAGTCCTCATGCCCTGGAGATCTAGAAACTAAATAAACTTCACTTGTCATGAATTGTGTAAGGTGGAGTAGGAGCTGAGTGTAGTTTTATGGTGGTTTCAGATGGTGGGATTTGAGTAAAATTCTGTCAGTTAACAGTTACCAGTTATTTGAGAATAGTGCTATCAGTTAATGCTATCAGTTATTTATCTGTTAATATCAGATTCTGGTGTTTATTTGTGGCTAGGAGTGGTGTTGTCACCTTTTCAATGACACATAGGTGAGATCCTTCCATCAGAAGTATAATGGGATACTTTTTTAAACCAGGACAGGTAGCAAACTATTTTTCCTTAGGGCAGGAAGCACATTAGATGGGTAAAGCTGTTCTTTCAGATTGTCGTGTAATATTTATGTGTTTAAAAACTGAATATACTTGAGTTAGTTCCATGTAACAACTGAGTTGGTTTAGGTGTCTCTTTTTTCAGTATAACTCATTTTCCAAATTATTAATAGTTTTGTCTGTATGTTAAGCTGAACTACCAGTCCACATAAAAACACTGAGTGATAAACAGTAAGGCAATATCCAGATTTTTTAAAAAACATTAATGTTGTAGATTTACACAAAGAGGCCAAGTAAAACATAGATGTGACTAGAGGCCACAGGACTCTTCTCAAAACAGAAATCTGTAGCTATGAATTCATTTCCTTTGCATAACAAACTAATATTTAATAACTGCACCACGGATATTAAAGTTCTTCATTAATTATGTATGATAATACTGTTTCTACCTTTCCTAAAGCATTTAATGCCTCATTAAACCCATTCACATCATATTAAAGTAATTTAAATGAGTCAGTATCTGTACTGCTTCTCACTGACAGCTCCATTTCAGAAGTCCATTTTTATTTTATTAGTACAAGTGGTTGAAAATTCACTTTTGAAACTTCTGGATTTGGCTGGTTTGTTTGTTTTTGTTTTTTTCCACAGCAATCTATATATCAGTGAAGTATAATCTTTTCCAAAACTGGAAAGCTCAATGTAGGGTATTAGCTGTGTGAATGCTACAGAGTCCTGTAGTGGATGGCCCTTCTCATCTGATAATTATGTAGCTGATAGAGAATTGCCTTCTTAATTGCAGTCATGTTCATAAACGTTCTGAGAAGTCATCTTTTGTGTGACACATAGTATTCCACAAAGAATATTTTAACAACTCTTGATATTGAAAAGCAAGAACAGTTAAATCTATATTTTTAATGATGCAACAGTGTGCTATCATCTGATGCTAGATACATAATATTCTGTGTTATTCTTTGCTATTGAGGCTTGAGCCTGCATATATTTACAGGTAAATTTATTTTAGGCACGTTAATTTTGCGGTATTTGATTTTCCTGGTTAAATGTATAAAGCTACACTATGATTAGGGCTTGTAAACCAAAGCCCTGTGCTGGTAGTGTTTTCAAATGCATTTCTTTCAGAAGAGTGATCCCTGTTTACCAGCCTTTCATTTGTCTTTACAGTACTTCACAGTGTAATATGTAGAAAAATAAGTATACATTATAAATAACTTGCTTGTTTCAGGACCCAGTTATGTGTGATCAAACACAGAATTATTCACAGACTCACAGGATGGTAGGGTTTGAAAGGGACCTCTGTAGGTCATCTAGTCCAACCCCCTTGCCAAATCAGGTTCACCTAGAGCAGGTTGCACAGGACTGCATCTAAGTGGGCTTTGAAAGTCTCCAGAGGGGGCTCCACAACCTCTCTGGGCAGCCTGTTCCAGTGCTCTGTCACCCTCACAGTAAAATTTTCCTTATGTTTAGGAGAAACTTCCTGTGTTTTAGTTTGTGCCCGTTGCCCCTTGTCCTATCACTGGGGACCACTGAAACGAGACTAGCCCCACTCTCCTGACACTGGTCCTTTAGATATTTATAAGCATTTATAAGATCCCCTCTCAGGCTTCTCCAGGATAAACAGACCCAAGTCTTTCAGCCTTTCCTTGTAAGAGGAAGGTCCCCTCATCAACTTTGTAGTCCTTTGTTGGACTTGCTCCAGTAGTTCCCCATCTGTCTTCAACTGGGGAGCCCAGAACCAGACACAGTACTCCATATTAATAAAACCATAACCAACAGACCAGAAAGATTTTTAATACAATACCTAAATCTCTGTATTTTCTTTTTAGCCAACGAATGGGATCTTCATGAGTGTGTTTCTCATCGTTTTACCATTGGAGTCCATGGCTCATGGGCTTTTCCATGAGCTGGGAAACTGCTTGGGAGGAACGTGTGTTGGGTATGCTGTTGTGATTCCCACCAACTTTTGCAGGTATAGTTATCATGTATTTCAGCTTCACAGTCATGTAAGCACACTGTTAGCTCATAGAGGCAATGCAGCGCCGTTGCTTGTGGTTTTCAGTAATTGACTACAGATAAATAATAGGCAGATTCTGTATTTTCCTTTTCCTCACCTTCCAAAAAGAATGAGTAGCAGCAGCTCTACCTCTTAATATGTCTTTAATTTGCTTTTAGAATGCCAGTGAATGCTTTATGCACCGGTCATGCGTAGGAAGATGCCACTGTCCATACTGCACGTGAAGGAGGACTGGGGCATTGGACTGAGTGCAGATATTTTACATGAGAAGATTTCATAAACCAAACAAAGCAGTTCAGAACAATTTAGAATTCTATTAAATGAGATGGTGTCCAAATTTAAAGTACATTGAAATGAGGTTTGCAAGTGGACTACACATTGGTTACTGGTATTGTGAATTTGCAACTGATTTTTGTTCCAATACAAATGTTACCATATGAGAAATTCCTGGGGGTTGGAGGGATTCTGCTGTTATTATTTGTCCATTTTTGTGTTTTTCTTATAAGCTTTGAACTTGCAAGTGCTCCTTCAGCCATATAATTGAAATTGTGTGTACACATCTTTTTTTCTTTTCTTTTTTTTTTAAGATAAACAGGAACTATGTAAGTTCTCTATTTGAGTTACAAGAGAAACAGAGTAGTAATATGAAATGAGAGACTTAAATAGAACCACCCAATTTATAAAAACTACCCAGTTTGGGTATGTGTAATGGATTCAGTGGGTAGGGAAAAGAATTAACAGGCAAAGAAACAGAAGATAATGTGCTGATCTTAGATCACTCTATCTTGAATAACATAAAATACTGTGAAAACTAATTTTCTGAGTTTCTGATCTACAGTCTTCAACTGTGCACTCAAAAAAAAATCTGTGTAGTCAATTATTGTTAGGGATTAAAAAATAAAATTTCAAAATTTACATTACAATATAAATTACTTCTGTTTCCATGACAACAGTTTATTTTTATTCTATTCTTCTGGCTCTGGCAGTTTCCTCTACTTTTTAAGTGATGAGATACTCTTGAGGAACTGTTTAGAACCTGACAGAACTAAACTTCTTTGTTGACTGTTTCTTTGAAGGGCCCAGTCATCACTTGCTGAGACGAGCAGCAGTGATGGTATATTCAGTGTAACTGTGGTAGTGGAACAGCTTTCAGGAAGACACTAGAGAGGTGAGGTGGTACTAAATGTAATTAGCTAGACCAGTAAAGAAACCAGGTAGTTTTACACACTGACTTTCAAAAAAAAAAAAGAAAGAATACATACATATATGCATATATATAAATAAACAGAAATCATATGTAGCCTTGTATGTTTTGATTGCCTAGATCTTAATGATGGTGATGATAGGGAGAGTTTTTATGGGTAAGAATCAGGGGGGAGGCCAACAATGCAGATACCATTGTGGGAGTCTGTTGTAGATCACCCAGCCAGGATGAAGAGGCAAATGAAATATTCTATAAGCAGCTAGAAGTCTTACAATCACTAGCTCTTGTTCTCATGGGGGACTTGAACTTACCAGCTATCTGATGGAAATACAATACATCAGAGAGAAAACAGTGCAGGAAGCTCCTGGAGTGTGCAGACTCTCACACAACTGGTGAGAAAGTCAACCAGGGAAGGCACCCCACTGGACCTGTTGTTTGCAAACAAAGAAGGACTTGTGGAAGATGTCAAGGTTGGAGGCTGTAGTGGTCATAGCAGTTATGAAGATAGTTTTCAGTTCTTGTAGGAGAGAACTTCCCATAGCCTTCTCCCAGAGAAAATGGCTGCTCCTGGCTTGGTTGAGTATACGCTTTGATGGATAAAAAACCTGGATGGATGGACAGTTCCAAAGGATTGTGTGGTGAATAGAGTTAAAACCTGTTGGTGGCTGGTCACAAGTAGTCTTCCCCAGGGCTTAGTATTGGGGCCTGTTCTGTTTAATATCTTTAACAGTGATGTGGATGAGGAGATCAAGGGCACCCTTAGTAAGTGTGTGGATGACACCAAGTGAGGCAGGAGTGTTGATCAGCTTGACAGTAAAGAGGCTGTACAGAGCCTGAGGAGGGATTTGGACAGGCTGGAGCGATGGGCTGAGGTCAATGGGATGAGGTTTAATAAGGCCAAGTGCCAGGTCTCGCACTTCAGTCACAACAACACCAGGCAACACTGCAGGCTTGAGGGAAGAGTTGCTGGAAAGCTGCTTGGCAGAAAATGACCTGGGGGTATTGGTCGACAGCTGAACATGAGCCAGCAGCATGCCCAGGTGGCCAAGAAGGTCAACAGCATCCTGGCCTGTATCAGAAATAGTGTGGCCAACAGGACTAGGAAGTGATTATGCCACTGTACTCAGTATTGGTGAGGCCTCACCTCAAACACTGGGTTCAGTTTTGGGCTCCTCGCTACAAGGAAAACATTGAGCTGCTGGAGCATGTTCATAGAAGGGCAACAAAACTGGTGGAGGGTTTAGAGCACAAGTCTTATGAGGAGCAGCTGAGGGAACTAGGGTCATTTAGCCTGGAGGAGACCGAGAGGAGACCTTCTCACTCTCTACAACTACCTGAAAGGAGGTTGTAATGAGGTGGGGACAGGTCTGTTCTCCCATATTACAAGTGATAGGACAAGAGGAAACAGCATCAAGTTGTGCCAGGGGATGTGTGGGTTGGATATTAGGAAAAAATTCTTTGCACAAAAAGAAAGCACTGGAACAGGCTGCCCAGGGAGTTGAGCCACCATCCACCAGCTGAGTCACCGTCCCTTCAGGTATTTAAAAGACTTATAGGTGTGGTGATTAGGGACATGGTTGAGTGGTGATCTGTCAGTGCTCCGTTAACAGTTGGACTAAGTGGTCTTAAAGGTCTTTTCCAACTTAAATGATTCTAGAATTTTTTTTGTATTCGTAGTGTAAGACCATCTCCATACTTTCACCCACAAAACCTCTCCATGTCTGTAACTAAACATAAATCAGGCCAGTTTGGTACAGCTGTCTGTCATGCTCCTTATCATTACCATTTATTATATTGGCTGAAGAGTGATGAATGCATTTCTTTTTCTAAAAGAATATTCTGAAAAGCACTTCTGTAACTGGGTATCTTGCAAGACCGAGTCACTTAGCTAGTTATTAATTGTGGCAATATGTAGACTTAAAAAAAACCAAACCCAAACAAACAACAAAGTGTGTGTCTATTTAATATGTATTTTTATACAGCATATAAAGTTAATACAAATAAAATGCATTTTGGAAGCTAGGCACTCTTTTGTTACATGTGAATATTCATATATATACATATACACATCTATATATACATGGGTTGTTCCACATCTAGCTAGGAATTTTCTTAAAACTTTCATTTTCTAAGCTATGAATACCATTATCTGAAATGCTTCATGCTTTTCTTATGCTGAAAAATCAGCATCTGAACAGCACATGAGTAAGAATTACTCTGTTTCTGTGAGCACCACAGGTTAGTTTGGAACAAAGAGAAATTAATTAAAAATATCTAAGTAAAATGTGTACTTGGATTTCTCTTTAGTTTATTATTGGAAACTAGTTTGCATGATGTTTTGTGCAGATGAGCACTCGCTGTCCCTGTATTTCTTTCCACTTGTGTGTGGAAAAAAAAGGTTCAGTCGGAAGTCAGTGCTCTCTCAAGTGGGACACAACAAAGTTGTCGAAGCCTACCTAGTGTGTTCACATCACCACTCCTCTCTCTCTCTCTGTGTCTCAGCTACAGGAATAGCATGGGGTTGAGGAAGGACTATGCTTTGAAGTGAGGAATTGTGGCAGAAGGGAGGGGGAGACAGTGGTCTTTCACTCGTACTATATTTTGTTTATAAACTGTACATTTCAAGTCAATTTGCATTTAGAACAGCACTACTTCTTAGAGAAAATAAGCACAAGGTAAAAATCACCAATTGGTAAAAGTCCACTAAGCATGAAATAATTCTAAGTCATAATCATAGCTGGTTTTCTTCTTTTTAGTCCTGATGGTCAACCAACTCTTCTTCCACCTGAGCATGTGCAAGAGTTAAATCTGAGGTCTACTGGTATGCTTAATGCCATCCAGAGATTTTTTGCATATCACATGATTGAGACATATGGTTGTGACTATTCTACAAGCGGAATGACCTTTGATACCCTCCACTCCAAGATCAAGTCTTTCCTTGAGCTTCGCACAGCAGATGGACCCAGACATGATACCTACATTTTATATTACAGTGGTCACTCACATGGCACTGGAGAATGGGCACTGGCAGGTAACTGGTTTGGGGATTTTTATTTTTTTTTAATTAATGGTTTCGGTATTGATACATTTTCCACATCAGTTAAGTCTTTCTTTAAAAAAATCATACTCTTTTGCAAAACTTAGAAGATTTGGTCACACTTATTATTGGATAGTCAGGAACGGGAAAGAGCCACCACTCTTTGGAGAACAGGTTCATACAAGCTGCTGGCAGAAAAAAAGGAAGCAAGGAAAGGGTAAAATACAGAGCATGGCTGTTAGGAGATTCAGAGGCTACAAGGAATCATCAAAACAGGGGGGGCTGCAGGCTGACCACCTCTGCTAATGGAGAGAGCTGAGAAATTCCAGAGCCCCTTTGCTATGCAGTTCAGGTGATCTAAAGAAGCATCTCTTCCCTTACCTTGCTCTGTATGACAAGTCAGGTATGTTACTGTTTGAACTTCCATGTCATTTTTAGTATTTGGTCACTTGGATAAAAATCCTTTTGCAGCTGTTTTTTTAGTTCTCAATATTGTCTGGATATTCTTGACCCCAAAAGTACACTTAGAAGTCTAAGCATGATTTCTTATTCCTCTTAGAAGTAAACAAGATAACTTTTCTGGGAAGTAAGTGGTCTTTAAAGTTATATGGAAATGACCCCCTTCTGCTCTAAAACCAAATTTCCCTTGTATTTTGAGGAATGAATAGGAATAGTCTCTTCCCATTCCCTGGACATGGTGGAGCCAACACGCCTGATAATTCTGAGTGAATTATACAACATTCTTTGTCAGCTAGGCTGTCCTGAAGACTGCACTTCCTTAAGAAGTGCTCTGGTTTTTGTAAAAGCTAGAATTAGTAAAAGAAATAGGAGGCAGGTGTACGCTCCATGCTAGAAAAGCAGGGCTTCAAATGTAACAAACCTTGTAGCATGAAAACAGCTGCATGTTGCTAAAATCCTGGATCTCCTGACCATTGTAGGCACTACAAACCCCTATGTAAAGGGCTGGTTTAATGCCTTGTCATATGCTTGGCATAGACTTCACCATTTCCCTTCTTCCTGTCCTGTTGTTAATCTCTTTATAATGGGCAGTTTGGTCTCAACTGTATTCTTTGGTAAACCTACTGAAGTTTTCAAGTCATTGGTAAGTTTATCCTTTCTCTCCTGCTGTATGGAACTGGACTTTTGGGGTTGCAGTGTGCAAAAAGTGTAGTAAATACATTGAAAATAGGCATTTTTTTTCCATCCTGGGACAAAACAGAATTAGTTCTCTTGGATAGAGCGCTCTGCCTTCAAGCTCCCAGCTGTTTGTCAGCAGTCTCTCTCCAGGGGTGCTTTTCAACAGCGTAGATGGATTTGAGCTTTGTGTGTGGTCGTGCTGAGGTGTTCAGGTGCAGGTCAGTTTTCACCTGGAGGCCATATACTTGTTTTGCTGTAACTTCCTTCTAGAAGTGTTACACCTGCCAAAGAACTACACAGTTTTTCTCAAAGGCTTCATCTGTATTGGTGAGTTTAAAAAGCTACAGCTGCACTCAGAGCTCAGCATGAATGGTATCCTGCAGTGTACACCACGGCAGCTGAATGACTTCTCTGGGAATGGGTTGGTCTTGTCCGCAAGGGCAGCTGCCACCTCGTGCAGTTGCTGAGTGTCCCCATGTCGTGGTTTAGGGTCAGGGCAGCCCCTAAGACCCAACAGACGCTCTCTGTTAACCCCCCTCCCTCCCCAAAGGGG
>JANHFX010002123.1:0-17957 GCA_027560015.1 Chloroceryle amazona
TAATGAGTAAGGTGTATCTTGTCCTTGTCAATTCATGTCAATCAAATGCACACAAAAAGAATAGTGTTTTTTTTCGGTGGTTTTTTTTTTAATTATTTTATTTTAATTTTTTTTCTTTATTTTGCCTTGGAAAAGTAGGTGGGTTTTTCCATTTGGGCTTTTTATATGTACAATACACAGAGATCCATTTGACAGCCTTTGACAGGCAGGTACTTTGGAATGAAAGGTGGCAGACCTTAATGAAATATATTGCTGTAATTTCATCGTTCCAACTCTCTAACAGTAGCTCTAAGAGCAGAGATCATCTATATCAAAATAGCATACCCTATAGTAGTTGTTCCCAGAAATTTAACTAGTCTCATCTTTTCTGTAATAACAGTAAAGCTGCATGAGTCAAGTCTAAAGATGCTCTATATATTCTTTGATGTTCTTAGCACAGAATTTAATTGCTTTTTTCCACTAAACGACTACTTTGGGCAAATGTTGAAAAATGATGGGTCCATTTAAGACTGATCAGATTTTCAAACAGCCAGAATATAAGTAAATAAATTGTATTTTTCTGCGGGACAGTACAGAAATGAGGACTTTGTAATAATGGAGTATATTTCCAAGAGACCCTGACATGGTACCTATTCTTTGTCTGTATTGAAAAGATGTTTTTGTTGTTTTGGTTTGTTTTTTTTTTAAGCCCTGTGCAGCATATTGCTCTAAAGTCAGAAATATTTATTCTTTTGTCTGAAAACAGCGTGTGAAAATTCAAACAAGTGAAGCATCCTTAGAGTCAAGCATACAAGTGAGGTGTGGTGAAACTCCCATTAGAAAACTGATATACTAAGAGCAAAGCAGAATCAAGAAAAGATAAAAAGCTAGTTATAGTCAGAAGTAAAATGGTATTTTTTATGGCTATAAGGGATTGTGACGAAAGTAGCACAAGCAGGAAACAGTTTATAAAAAGAATATAAATACGAAATATTGTGAAATCCAACAGATGAGTTTCTTTAAAATTTCATGAGATATTTTGCCCATACAGGAAAGTCACTAATAAAGACAAATACATTGGAGTTATTTCATGGCTATACATAACTCAAGCAGTTCATGTACTTTTCTGCTGTTCCAACTATTCAGATATTTTTCCCCCAAAACAAATTGTCACTGGTCCCAACACTACCTCTCCTTTGTAACACTACTTCTTATCGTCCTCATATTTTTAATGCCACGGATTTCTTTTCCTGTGGAGTTTTTCAAGTATGTTGCTTGCTCTTCTACCAGAGCAAGAGTAACTTTGAGGAAAGCCTGACCCACTTTTATTTGGCTGAGCTGCCTCGGCAATATCCCAGTTCATCACGTATCTGGGGAACAAGGACAAGAGATTTCAACCAGTTGTATTCCTGGTGTCAGCAGCTGCTGATCTGAAGTTGTCAGAACAGCCTGTTGATTCATTTCTGACTTAATGCAGGCACAGTGATGTTGCTTGCTTTCTGGAGACAAAGACTCTCTCTCCAGTGCCTGCCTGTTCATAAAATGAGTTCAGTGAGTGTAAAATTCCAGCGTTACCTGCGAATGGGAGTTCTGATTTGGAAGTGTTATGTGCTGACCTTGTACTCACTTTGGTATTGGTGTGTGTGGCAGCCACAGGCACTGAGTTTTTTTGGATATTTAAAAGTGCAATGTTATTTACAGATGGGGTTGAGTAGACAACATTAAAGAAAAATAAATTAAAAGCACTTTACTCACAACTTATGTTAGCTAGAGTGAGCTTTGAAGAATTAACGTGTTTCTTCAGCCACATCTGAGTGAAACAAGAGTAGCACTGGAATCTGTAAAAAGTAATCTCTCTAAGAATTAAATAAATCTTGGGGGGGGGAAGTATTCCTTTGTTTTGCACTCGTCATATTCTGATTCTTAATAAAACTGACCTGAAATGGGTTTCTACGTCCAGTTTTGACGGTGGTCTCATTGAGTTCACCCACCAACAGGAGATAAAGCGCAGGTATTTGTAAATTTGATTCCTCAAACTACTAAGATGGAACAGTAAGAATTCTCAGATTTTAAAAAAAGGGAAGCCATCTCTTTTTGGCAGAAACCTGTATTAAATTTGGGCAGTGATCCAGTCTACTAACTCTGAAGATTGTTTCAAATAATAAAATATGAATTAGGTCATACACCATCTGGAAAGAGGTATGGCAGGCAGCATGGCTAATGCAAGCGTTCTTCTCTACAGCCAGGATAATTGTGCAGGGATTCAAAAGGTATTCAGTTGTTTTATAGTCAACGTAGGCAGAGCTGGTTGCTTTGCTTCAGTTTTCTAGCCCTTTATGCAATACAAGTGCTATTGGAATAGCTTTCAATTAAAGCAGACATTCAGAACTCAACTGTAATGACGATTTTATGTAAATACACACAATTTGATGTATTCTTTCCACTCCTGATATATCTTCCTTTCGGTACTGGCAGTGTTGCAGAAAGGTGTTATTTCAACACAGGGATGCAGTTGAGCCCGTGCTGGGTAAAGAACTGCATGGCAGCGTGTGACAGGGTTGGAAGTTTGACAGCATGAAAGGTTGATGAAGTTTGCTGTAAATTCATAGTACTTTTATCTCCATACCAGTGGAAACCTCAGTTGCAGTCTTTTGGGGGACTCCTTTATTCTTACATAGATACAGTGCTCTAACCCCTCAGTCATTTGTAGGAGAGAACTTCAGTGTTTGAGTTTGCTAGCAGTGCTGATAATTGTGTCATTATCTGTCATGATCGTGCAGTGCAGTAAACTGCAGGTAGATATCCCAACAGAAAATGAGTCAGGGAATACAAGGCACAAATTCTGCTGAGATTGTTCTGAAGTGTCATGATGGATAGAAAACACTTAACATCTGTGCTTATTAATTGGACTGGATTGTGACTCCTACACTTTCAAGTTGTATGTCCCTTACCTGACTAAGGGGACATCTTTCATCCATTGTTCAAGGATGAAGTGTTCTCCATAACTATCTTTCTCCTTTTTCTTTTCTGAAAAATTTCTTTGCAGATTCTTAACTTTTTTTCCCCCCTTTGTTTTGGTTTGTGTTTTTCCTGCATTGGGAAAACATCCGGCAGAAAGTTCTGTATGTCAAGAACTGTTCTTGTGGAATAAAAGTTCCATCTTTTCAATAAAAATGACAATATTTATAGTAATGCAATAATCTGATTGCCTCAAGCTACTTAGACCGCTATATTTTTTGATAAAATATGTTTCTATTAATGATAGTCATTCTGTCTCCTTACAGTGCAAATTAGACTATCAAGCCTGTGTCTCAGGAAAACAAATCTCAGTGAAATGCGAAGGACGTTGCCCTTGCCCTTCTGACAAATCCACAAATGCAGGCAGACATGGTAGTAGAGGTGAGTGCTGGTAATTTTTGTGATATTTTTAGCAGTTTGTTTCTAGAAGGAAATAAGATTGTACTCACAGGAGGGTACAGTGATCACAGACATTGATTATTCTTGAACGAAAGCACCTTTATTTTATTCAGGGTTGTTTTCTTGCTGTGGGTTTTGAAAGTTTGCCCAAAGTAAAATATCACTATTTTTTCCAAATGCAGCTATTGTATTATGAGTTACTGTCCTTTCTTTGCTCTTTAGTACTCCTTGAGATGCATCCAGCTGTACTTAAGAAGAAAAAAAAATACTTCTTGCTCTTCATTGTTTTAATTGAATATTCAAGAAAATGAAGTGTGACAGGAAAAAAAAAGGAAGCTTAGAAGTCCTTGTTACTATTCATAGGAGGAAGCAGTTGCACTTAAACTATTGAAGTATTAGTTAAAGGCTGTCATATAAAAGTGAGGTCTTCATTTGAAAAGTGTTTGATAGGAATAAACCAGCTTCCTTTTGGACAATGCTTGAGATCAGGCTACTGGAAAATGCAGTTGCTTTGCACTGCTTCTTAGCCATTGATGCAACTGGAAGAAAATACTTGTGGCTAAGCATATTTCTATTCAGTGACTGCTATGGGACTATGGAAGGTGGTTGTTAAACCAAACAGGATGCCACCTTTGGTGCTTCCGAATAGAGAGCCATCATAGCGTGAGATTCTGGGTCACATGGACCTGAATTTGCCAGGAACACCAAGACTGGAGGTCCTCATTTTTGTATTTCTTCAGACTGTTCTCTGTTAGATGTATTTCATCCTTCTTTCTTTCATGAGTAAGCTAAAATCTTTATGCACAAATATGCTGTATCCTCACTGGAAATACACCAAAATGAGGTTTTGAAGATTTTTCAATTCTGCACCACTCCCACCAGCACCCCTCTCCTGCCCCATAACAACCTTATAAAAATAAAAGAGCCAGCATTATGTTCTTGTTGGTATTCCATTATGGTTCTACACACTATTCCAAATTTATTGTGCAAGAGAATCTCCTCATTTCAATAAACTATAGCTACTGCTAAAACTGGTTTTTATTTTTCCTAGTTTAAAAAATGAAATAATGTTATTTTAACAATGAATACAGGTGACCTCTGCAAACATTGAGCTGTGTGCAGGCACTCAAGGCAATTAGAAAACTGCTTGGAAACACTCTAGGTCACTTTTTTGGTATTTAGCAATATCATTAATTGTATAATTAAATATTCCATATGCCATAGCACCTCTACAAAATGATGCAGCCTTGAGGATTTTTTAAAGCATCAATTTACAATTCATTGTCATAACTGTAAATGCAGAGATAAATCTGTCATCTGTTCTCACTGTCAACCTGAATGGGGAACACTGGAAGCCCCAGCCTTGTATGGCTCACGTGGCCCCTTTGCCAAGACACCCAGTAAAGCATTAATGTGGCTGCAGTTTTCACTAGCAACAATTTCTGCATCTCTGGCAGAGATAAGGGGATGTTTGGTTAAGCGTGGGTGTGAAGTGAAATGAAGATAATGAGTTGAGCAGCATCTCTCTGTGAGTACTAAGCCTAATATTCTCCACTGTTAAGTTTTTTTCATATAGTATCACTGCCCTCAGTTTTTACCAAAATGAAATGAGCATTTTCTCTGCTGGAAGCTGGTTCACCCGATGCAGTTAATTTTGTCTTTTAGGTGTTCTTTCAGGCACATTCTATTTTTGGCACTCTTGTACTTAAACATTGAAAACAATCTATAGATAAATTTTATTGACTTGAAGAAAATGGAATTATTTTTAATTAGGAACAAACTCCTAGGAATTAACTCATCTTGACAATTTATACCGCCAAGGGATCAAGATTACTTATGCTTAGTTATGTAAAAAAGAAAGAAAAAAAGATCTTAGATGAGTATGGAAATTAACACTAATCCTGGACTGACAGTGTCAGGGCAAGGAAAATACAGAGCTCTTCCAACTGCTACATTTTATTGCACCATTGAAATCTGAATATCATTTCTTTAAAAGGCCAAAAGCTGGGAGACATGAGAAATAGAAAAGTGAGCTGAGTATCATTACTGAAATTTTAGCCATTATTTTAACAGAATACAAAATCTACAATAACTTTCATTATAAAAAGGTTTTTTTTTTGGAAGAATACAATTATTTTCTTTAAGTGGAACTCCATTAAGTGTTCTAAGCTGTCAGTTGCTTAGAAATTTGACAAAGCCAAAGAGACGAATTAAGATTAGTGCTCCAGTTTCAGGGAGAGTGAGAGTTTTCTAAAATCCATTCCCTGTCTTTAGACAATTTTTCCCTTTTTTTCAGATTGACAAATTCTACTGCATTTTTGGTGTATCTAGGGAGCAATGTGCATCTGTGAACTTACCCAAAATAGTCTTGGTGTGGAAGTCTACACTCCTTTGGGAAACAAAATCATTCCAAAACACAGATTTGCCTCACTTTGTATGTGAACCTAATCATAAAATCATAGGAAACTCTTAGTTGGAAGGGAAGCCTAATCCATTTCGCATGAATGCATGAGGCAGGTGGGCATTCTGTTTTTTGTGAAAGCTGGCTCATTTTAGTGATACATTCAGTAACAGTGAACCCCGTTAAGGGTTTACTTTGGATCCAAAAATGAAAGTGCTAGGAACCTCATGTTGGTGCTGGTCTCCTCTCTCAGGTAATTAGTGACAGAACCAGAGGGAATGGCCTCACGCTGAAACAAGGTAGGTTTAGATTGGACACTAGGAGCTAGATGTGCAAGTTGATAACAAAACTAGCAATCAAAGAAGGGTACAATAAAATAAAGATCTTTGTAATTTTGTTTTGTTTTAATTTACAGAAGGCAATGGGTATCATATAACCTAGGGCAGGTGCTGCAGGAATTTTTAAAAAGAGAAAGAAAAGGATAGTGTACTGACTTAAAGGAGAAGGAAAATCTGAAGAGCATTAGAACCACTGTTAGAGGCAAGGATCACAGGAAAAGAAATAAATTAAGATGGGCAGTAGGGAAGAGAGGGATGGCTTAGGGAGTCATGCAGAAGCAGAATGAGGAAGAAGGTAAACCAGTATGAATGGGAGGCACCACCACTAGTGACAGAGGTGTTAATTAAGAGACAAGTGAAGAACCACTTACAGGATCACATTTTACTTACCAAGTGTAGCCATTGCCTTGTGTGCTGTTTTCACCCTAATCTCTTTTTCAACTACATGCCAGGATCTTGGGCATCTGGGTCACACTGGTTTGAAAGGTTCTGAATGTAGGGATTTCACTGAGCTGGAATATGCAGGTCTTAAGTGCATTACAAAGCTTTTGGCAGTTGGCTATTTTGACTTCATTTAAATCACGTTTCCTTTCAGCCAACTTGAAATTAAAATACTAACAGCAAAAAATCTTAAGGAAAAAATAGTTGACTTAATAATGGAGAAGTAAAGGTGAAGGCTTTTCTATCAAAATGTCTTCTTGTCATATTAATGGATTTCGTTTTACGTGATGTAATTTGTTACCTTAAATAAGTGTGAGTTTTAGAAGAAAAAATAGTATTTTTGAGTGCTCTTTGGTTATTTGGTATTTTTTGCTAACTTGAGCTTACTGGTTCCTTTTCAGCTCTGTCTTCTACCAGTCAATATTTAAGTACATATTGGCAACATTCCTCAAAGCAAACAGAAATTTAAGTTTTAAAATCTGATTGAAAGAATGAGGTTGTGTGAGAGTTCTTTCAAGTTCTTACCTGATTTCAAGGAATTTTACTATCCTGTTAGAAAAAAAAAAAGCGGATTTTCTTTTGCAATCTTAATTATAGGGACACAGTAGCAAGAACAAGAAGCTGAATTAACTGTAGTCATAACAGAACTTTCTGCTTCACAATAATGTTTTATTCTGCAGGTATATTCAAACTACTTTTCTTAGGTGCATGAGCTGCTTTTGTTAATGAACATCATTAATGACAGTTGCAATTGCTTAACAAACTCATTGATACCTTGCCATGATCCCAGAGGCATTGTCTTGCTTTATAATTTATTTAATGTTGCTTTTGCTATTTTGAATTTTTAAGAAAATGTAAAATGTATAACTCTGTAGCAGTTCACTCACATCCTCAAGTAAGTGTTTAGAGTCCATTTACTGAACATGACATTGTCTTGAAACCTGTTACATTTTATATTTTTTTGAGTTGAAGTATCACAGAGTCACAGAATCATCTAAGTTGAAAAGACCCATGGGATCATCGTGTCCAACTTTTCACCCTACTCTACAAGTTCCCCTCTAGACCATATCCCCCAACACTACATCTAAGCGATTCTTAAACACATCCAGGGATGGCGACTCAACCCCCTCCCTGGGCAGCCTGTTCAATATCCCACCACTCTTGCCGTGAAGAATTTTTTCCTAGTGTCCAGTCTAAACCTGCCTTGTTTCAGCTTGAGGCCATTCCCTCTGGTTCTGTCACTAATTACCCGAGAGAAGAGACCAGAACCAACTTCTCTACAATGTCCTTTCAGGTAGCTGTAGAGAGTGATGAGGTCTCCCCTCAGCCTCCTCTTCCTCAAACTAAACAGCCCCAGCTCCTTCAATTGCTCTTCATGAGATTTATTCTCCAGGCCCTTCACCAGCTTCCTTGCCTCCTCTGCACTTTCTCCAGCACCTCGATATCCTTCTTGTGCTGAGGTGCCCAGAACTGGACACAGTACTTGAGGTGATGCCTCACCAGTGCTGAGTCCAGGGGACAATCACCTCCCTACTTCTGCTGTTCACACCATTTCTAATAGAAGCCAGGATGCCATTGGCCTTCTTTGCCACCTGGGCACACTGCTGGCTCATGTTCATTTGCTTGTCAATTAGAACCCTTAATAAGTAGTCGTCACTCAGGAGATGGCAGATGTTGCTTCATTCCTAGCATTCAGTGGGCTGTAGTTCAGAAGTTGTGATGAAAACCTCTAATGGATAAAGATATACTTAGCAGTATGTTCTGTTTTTCTTCTCTCAGTATGAATGAAAAGGTTAGGAAAAAAAAAGCTATTCTAAAAGTTACTTTGGGGATAGTTCTACTTTGTTCAGTGACTTTGGCCTTTCTAATTACAGTGAAATTACTCTGAAAATGTGTCTGACCTACTGTATAGACTTACAACATATTAATCTCCTACTAAATGTAGTCTTCTGTTAAGTTTTACAAAAGTTTAAGAAGCAGCTTATTATAGAAAGGTGAAAAAATAACCTTGAATATCCTTAGGATCTGCTAGAGACAAAATTATTTACCAGTAAGCTTAATTAAAAGCTTGAGTATGTGCCTCACCAAGTAGAGTCAGAATTTGATTTTTGATGCTCATGACTCAAGCAGTAGTTAGAAAAAAGATGAGAACTAAAGGGGAAATTATTATATATTACATGAATATGAAGCAATTTACATTAAAAGGGTAAAACATCTTCACTTGTTTATATTTTTTCATGTTTAGGACTGGCAAGCATTAAAAATGTATTCATTTTAGTTTGCAAAGTACATGTGCTGCTTAGTTTGTATCTTTCAGGGTGTTGAAGACCAGGTTTCTTAAGAGATTTTGTTAATTCTGAAGGAGCAATGAATGACAACAGCAAAATCCTCAGTTTTTCATAACCAAAAACTATTAGTTCAATACATTATAAGGGAAAAAAAATAAATAAAAAAGATGGAAAACTGAAAGTCAGTTTGTACTGTGATTTAATTCTCACGGTATAGACCAGCTAAACAAAAGAAAAATGATAAAAAATATTAATTACAGCTCTCAAGACACAAGACAGTGTTGTTAGACTGTTTTGAGTGAGGTTTTTTCCTTGAATATGCTCAATGAAGACAGATGTGGCATTTCTGCATTTACCCACTAAACACGTTTTGAACGCCAGGGTAGCAGATGAGTGTATGGCTGACAACTGTAACTGGGGTGGAACACCTTCTGAAGGTATCTAAGAAAAGCATCCATTATCAGTTGGCTTGAATTTGCTCTAGAGTACCTACATTGAGAAAGTTTACCTATCCTTAAATACAGAAATCTTGACAGAGTGCCTATGTTTTAGGACACTTTGGAGCTCCACTAACACTGTGATAAATGTGTGCTGTGACCTGGTCTCCCAAACAGTCTATTTCAAAGTTTTGGCTGATGTGTGCCAAAGCATCCTCCTGAATTATGTCTTTGGATATCTTCACAGGCACAGGGTTGGGGTTGTGCTCTAACACAGAGTCAAGGTGCAGCTGGGACATGCAGTCATACCCAGAAGTTTGGAATCATGTTGAAGGTCCCGTGGTTTAGATGGCAAGAGCTATAACATTGTGGGAAAACATTAAATACCCATTTTCATTAGCTACTGAAATAGAATCTGCTCTCAACAGGTTTTGAGTTAATTTCTACTAAGTCCTGTGGTAATAGCTCACTTGATATTTTCACTAAAATAACAGACGACAGTTTATTCCCGAGGAAAAAAAAAAGGCTTCTCTTTATGTGATCATCTGAGGAGGACTTTATGGATAACATGGGAAACTGCTATAAATGTCAGACTTTTGGAGTCTAAGCTTTTGCCAGAAGGAAATGAAAAGGCAACATGGCATGCTGAAAGTATTTTCAGTTAGCATATGCGAAAGACTTCAATCACAGAACATCACTGCTCTCTCAGCTGCATCCTGTTTTATCCTGAATACTGCCAAATTGTTAATTGCTATGGAGATAGGAGGATAAGTAACAGCAGGATTAAAGACACTGTGGATTCTGTTTCATTCTGTGTGCATCAGTGCTTGAAAAACAAATACAGAGAATCTTTTTAAACAAATAGCAGAACAGCGTTCTCCCAAATCCTCTTATTTATATAGCAGCAACTTCTCAATATATGACCTCAGCCAGTCTTCATATAGTGCAGGTATAGATGCCAAAATAGAGCTTTTGTTTTGTTTGCAGTCAAAGAGAATGCCAAGTGGCTTCCAGACTTCACAAATAAAGAGATTTAGGACCCAAAATAACAATTGTGTTAACCTCCTTTATCTCTACTTTGTATTATTACCTTTCAAGGACAGATAGTACAGTTTTGTAACTCCCTTTCTCTCTTCTGCAAGATTAACTGCAGGACATCAATAGAATAAAATCTGTACCCAAACCAACATCTACTAGACCTGTTAGGCTTGATATTCTCAGTGACCAGTTACAAGGTGGCCAGAAAAAGCCACTTATATGGCACAATGAGCAAAATCCCCATGTTCATGTGTGGTGAAGGATCAAATTTAACTTTCAGACCTCAACTAAGACAAAAATAACCCCCCAAAGAAAAGGACTGTTGCATTACAGTGCTGTTAAGGATTTCTTTACAAATTATTTTGTATGTTTTCAAATATTTCCCAGAAGATCTAATTGTACTCTGCCATGCTTGTTACAGAAAGTAAGTGACTTGCTTTTAGAAGGGAAGCGTGCTGGTTCTCATCATGGAGAAACTACTCACAGTTGTTAACTTTCTTAGACGAATACACGCAGCAAATGGAAGGCGGCAGTCTCAGTATCAGGGAGTATAGACAGTTGTAACATTTCATACCTGTGAGTTAAATTTGCATTAGCTATTTGACAGCTTTCTAGTCTACTTACTGTTTTTCTTAGCCATATACTTATGATTCACTAAAATATTATGTTATGTAATTGCTACTGCAGTTCCATAGAATGAAACATTCAATGAAACCTCTATGCTTTTTCAGTCACTTAATTTTCATTAGAAAATTTTGCTCATTTTTCTCAAAATAGTCCTTGAATCTTGAATTAAAAGTGCACAACTATCAGTGAAAGCACTCAGAACCAGGAACTTGTCTATTATGTGGGCTGACTTCAGAAGATCAGATCTGGGCTATGATTTCTCCTCTTGTCTTTACTACTGGCATCAATGTGAATCTAGACGTTGATTAAAATGTAAATAGGCTCTAATACTGTGATTCAGTTTCCTTGTTAGAGGAAAAGACATTATCTATAGTTACCTTTTTCTTACTCTACTGATGTTTTTGATGTCTATACTAAAGTTTCTGAAACTCTTTGTGATTTTAAAGACGCTGCAAAGCTAAAGTCAGTTCTTGTATATCCATTTTAGTTCTTTAGAGGTTATTGACTGGGCAGTAAATGTCCATTTTGCCTTTATTGCTATTTACACTATAATACAGACTATTCACTTTTAAATATCAAAGTTGTCTGTCTTAGACTTACATTTGTCCAGGCATGAAAGCTAAAATACTGTTTTCCAATTTAATTCATTATATGCATTTACTGTAATGTTGAACTGTAAGTAGACATTACATATAAATAGAAATATAAATATATTTACATAGAAATAGAATAGCTCTTTGAAGATAAAGTGAAAATTGATGCATTGTAGATTTTTATGCTTTGAAATTTGGTCAGGCTAATTCATTAAGTATCCCTTCTTTTTCTCTCTGTTGTATAGAAGGTGAATTACAGACCATTTTTACTTGAGCTTTAATAGGAAGTACTATTGTTTCATTAGATTTTATTGATTTACTATCTTTATATTTTATGAATGTTATATTTTTTCTAAGCTAGCAGACTAATAATCTTAGCAAGCATTCATTTGTATCTTTCAAATATTTCCATATCTGGGATATGATAGAAAGGGAATTTGCTAGCACAAAAATACTGCGTTATTGTATTTGCAAAAGACATTTATTTAATATTCATTACTGTGTTTGTATAATAACAAAAACTTAATGGAGCCAATTTTATAGTTTATTCCTTCAGTGTTAAGACAAATTTTCTGCATGAATCTTTTTTAGATTCTTAAATAGATTTTTTTCCTTTTTTTTAGCTTGAGTGGTGCTGAGCCAAGTAAAATTATCAGCAGTATCTTCTTTCATTAATCAAAATCCATGTTAAGACTTTCTAAAAAGAGACTTCTCCATCATAATTAGTCGTAATCTAATGTAGTGTGATCAGTAGCAATCTAAGGTGGTGTAGAATGACAGCGAATATGTTTGGAATGAAAAGGTGTATCTGACCTGCATACTCATAATCCCCTGCTCCATGTGTCGTCTAGCCTGAGGTTTACCCACAGCACACCACCTACCCAGGCTTCCTTCCCCTGGAACTCAGGACAAGGTTGGACATGAGGGGTATAGGCTCCTTGCCAAGTCTTGTCCGTACATGATGTGGAAAGCACACCCAAACTGGGCAGAGGGGAAGCTTTGGAGACCCCACGGTTTAGTCAGATGGCCAAGACTTAAATGGTGAAATGTTTGAGAAATAAGATCCTGTGGCTGTGTCTGATGTAGCCGTGCAACCTATTGTTAGGCTGCAGAGGTGACTCTACTCATACTTTTTGCCTCAAATGCTTGAGTTTCTCCTGTAATTTCAGACTTCTCTTGCATGGAATGGTGGGTGTTCGTTTTGCTTTAAAGACCTTTTTATTTCAAAAAAGATAACCAGAATTGGCTAGTTAATAGATCATCTTTTGGCTAAAAAGAAAAGTTTGCCTTTGCTTTCCATTCTTACAGGGCTTAAAATATATGGAAAGAAGGGCTAGAAATACCTCTCTTGCAGAAAAGTAATGATAACACACATACAATTAGAGCAATGAGTCAGAGTCTGGTAAAAACTCTTATGAATTAGAATCAGAGTGGAACTGGTAGTGTAGAATAATAAAAAAAAAGAATGTAGTATGTGTTTGAATAGTGATTTACATTCTTTAATTCCCTGCAATGAAGCCATAATTGCACAACAACTTAAAATTCCATTGAGTTTGACCATTAGACTGAAGAAGTGAAGGATTAAGGGGAGACTGTCCATGCTATAATAGTGCATTTTATATAAAAAGACAAGAATGCAAGAAACTGTTTATGCTGTGCTTATGAAAATAAGCCCTACAACACTACAGAACATAGTTAAGAATGCTGTGAAAAAGAACATTTTATTGTTTCCAAGAGTAAGTGAAATCCTTAGAATAGATTGTTAGCCAAGTGCTTGTTGTCAATAGTACAAAGAGCTGTAACACCAAAGGGAAAGCTGGAAAATATTCCAAACCTATACTAGAAACAGCTCTTAGCTTCCAGTTCCAAGCGTCTTTGCAACAAGTCTTCTCCAGAACCTCCTCCTCTTTGCTTTTCCTTTGGGCTGCTTTGTTATTTCCAAAGCTTTCCACTTTTTATGGCTAATTCTGGCAAACTTGGATACTCAAATCTCCAGAGCTTTGCCGAATCCGGGCATGTCACGTCTCCAGGTTTACATTTAAAATCCTTGGGTGTGCAGGCTGTGGAAGGCAGTTCTAGCTGGCCATGGTGAGCTGCATTTCTTGAAGTTTCAGGGTGAATTTCCCAAACTTTGTCTCAAAAATACCTAACTGGTTCACTATAGCTCAGGATGTGAAGCGAGCTTACACACATGGGCTGAACACTTAAATCTTAGGATGCATTGCCTTTTATTTATTTATTTATTTGGGTTTTTTTCAAGCCTTGATTTACCTGGGACTGTTCAGTCACCCAGGGCCTTTTAGACACTCGGGTTCTTTTTAGGTAAAGTCTCAGTATATATACAAAATGAGTAACTAGTCATTCAGACTTGGTTTCTTACTACAGCAAATAATTCCTCTGCTTTTCACAAATGAAAAAACTTTTCTGTAGAGATTGCTTTAAATTGATTTCTTGTGGAAGTTTTGAGTAGCATGACTGATTTGTTTCCTTTTGTTTTTTGTTTGTTTTTTTTTTTAATAGAAACCAACCCACAAAATCTCATCATAAATAAATCTTTAGAGACAAAAATGTTACCTTAAATAATCCTGTGGGGTTTTTGTGTGCTGCTGCAATTTCATGAGAGTTGGATAAGCTGTTATGATGAAAGAAGATAATGAATGCTGTTTAATTTTGTGTTTGATAGTAATTAATTTTAACCTACGTCATTAAACAATTCACAGTTTCACTCCTAGAGTCCTTGAAACATCCCAATTGCAAGGGAAGTATCGAGTGTAGCACAGCAAACTCTTGTATCAAACTGGTTTAGATTGTAGAGTGTGCCTTTTTTAGGAGGTGTTTGTTTTCTTCTTTTGCTCTCTGCCAACCAGCTTGTATGGATTAGAAAGATGGAAGCTTAAATATAGTCCAGACCATTAAAATGGTGTTGCATTCGATCATAATGGCTATAATTGCCTTAATTATGTAAATGAAGGGGCCTTGCCAATCCTATGATACATTAAAGGCTTTAGGAGTGTCACAGCATTTCTGTTGAGAATAAAAGAGATGCAGATCATATGCTAAGTATCTGGATCAGCATTATCTTTCTGTGCATGCAAGGTATGAGTAAACTAACAGGATGCTGCTATGTTTGTGTCTCAATTACTGATGTGATGGTAATATTTTGTACTGATACTATTTTTAGACCATCAATATGCAGTTACATTTAAAAGTGTTTCTTGCTCAGCAGTGGGAGATAACTGATAGAAATACGGTTTCTTTATCAGGTAATTATTTTAATTAGTTTATTTGCCCCTTCTACTTATTTTTGGAATGTGAAACATGTGGTGTCAACTGTATAACCTATGGCCAAGCTATTTTATCTTGCAATTATGTCAGACCTTATCAGATAGATCCTTAGGAAACTCAGGAGTGGACTGATGGTGGTTCTGGAGGAGTGTTGGATCAGTGAGTTGCACTCGGTTGTCTTCAAGTATGATATAAACTTAGTGGTATTTAAAGAGAATGTGATATCCTTTAAGTGACCAAGTCTCAACAGTAGCTGAATCTTTAGTAATTTAATTTCCCTTTACTTCACAACTTCAGCCATGCTATCAGTGCTCAGCATTCAATAGTTGCAGTATCACTTTTCTGAAGTGACTCTTTAAATAGCTGGTAGAATTTTGAGATTTTCCTTTAAAATATCAAAGCCAGGGATTTTTAGACAGCTTTTGTTAATGTTGCAATACATATATCTCCTGAAGATACAGACAGAACAGTAATACTGATTTACTGTGTCACTTCTTTCTTTTTATATTTTATTTTAGTACCTACATATAGGTATTAGTATCAGCATGATCTCAATCTATTTCAGGTGCTATATTTTAATATCTCCATGACTTTCACTACCAAGAATGACAGTTTTCTATTTGTATATGGGAAAAAATAGGATTTTTTTTGTATTCTCTTGATGAATCAACATTGTGAAAACATATACTAATAAAAATATTAGATAGTTTAGATTAGATTAGATAGATACTGTGGCCCCAGCTATCATAATCACCCAACTGCATTGCTTTTTATCTGCTTCAAGAAATACAATATTAATTTTACTTTTTTTCCCCGAGATCTTAATTTTATCCTCTAAATAAAACATCAAAGTCTCCATGGAAAAGGAAAAAACCCAGCTTCCCCGAAGGCACCAAGATCCATGAAATTAACTGTGGCATCTGTTTTAACTGCTGCTCCTGCTGATATTGCAACATCAAGTGCTATAGCCACCTTGCATGCAAGCATCAGCAGTTGTTCAGTTGTATCAAATTGTAAAGCTTTGGCTCATTAGCATGGTGGCACCTTTAGAATAGTCTGAAATTTAAAGCGTTCAGATTTTAAAGCCTAACTACCCCCTAAACTGAAATGTCTTTGAAAAACAGGTTTCTGTTGTCATTTACTAGTACTGAAATGTGTTCTTGTAGAAAATAAAAATAAATCTTATCATTACCATTGACACAAGTGCAAGGCAAGTCAGAAGAAATCCTGGTTTGAAACATATTGAATAATAATAATTGTTGTGAAAATTGTTTGTGTTATTTAGCCTGTTGATAGTAGAAGTCTCTTATAAAATTCCTGATATTCTTGGTAACAGGAGAGCATGAAACCCAGCTTTAGGGGAAATTAAATAATTAAGATAGTTTTGTTCTGTCTTTTCAGCAGGATTGTCTCCTTCTCTGGATTTAGGTGTAGATGAAAGTTTTAAGCAGGTTTGTAATACCGTTTACTGGGTCTTGTAGGAATCTGAATTTTATTTTATTTTTTCTTTTTGATCTAGTTTTCTTTTAAGGTCAGTATTTGAAGTTGGTCACCCTCTGCAGCTTTTCTGTATGCACAGTTTAAAAGGACTAACAGATACCTCAGAGGGCACTACTGTGATGTATTTATTTAGTTACGTTCTTTCTAAAGGTTTTAACTTCAGAAGCAGGAGTACAAAAAAAAAAGCATGTAGTTTTAAGGAAGTCAACAGACCACTGCAGCTCAGAAAAACAAAATAAAATTACTTTTTGCACTTCTCTTTGAAACACATAAAATTAATGGAACAATGAAACAGAGCAAAGTCTCAATAATACGAAACAAGAAAAACTTTTGGTTTTGTCCCTGGCTCATTCTTATCTCCTGTCAAATAAAGTAATATGAAAAATGATAACAACAAAATCAGCATCTTAGTTATGGAGGGAGGAAGTGGGGGAGAACCCAAACAAACAAAACCCCGATGGTACAAATATATCCAAGTCAGTTGGGATGTCTGTGATAGTTTAATTGGTCATTGGATGGGAACTAAACATAGAAAAAAAGGATGCATAATATTAGGAAAGCAAATTAAAAAAAATACTACAGATTGGAATCATTTGGCTTCTTTGAATTCAGGAAGAGTTGTCCTCCAACTCTGAAGTCTACTGCGAGATGGCATAGAAATACTTTTTTTGCATCAAAATCCGAAGGTAGCTAACAGTATAAAATGTTTCAAGCCTAAAGGATGCAGGCAGTTTTCAGAGACCAGCATCTGTGACAGTTTCCTATGTAGAAAAAGAAAGCCAGAAACAATTTACAAGATTATTATGTACATTTGCTTATTTCCTCACATCTCTAGAATTTAATTTTCTAGGATTAAGGGCAGATTTTGTAATGCAAGCTTTGATTTACCACGTTCCTAGTTGATCCAGATAGTAATTGAATTATCAGTGAGAGCTGTCAGTGACTGTAAGGATTAGCAGTCTGAACCTGTTAGAACAAGCACCTCTGTAGTATTCATTTGGGGGCAACATGAATCTTGTTACTTAAGGTGTAGTGATCACTCTTACACATTCAACCAGACTGTCAGGATGTTCTTAATACACAGCAGGGGGTTGTTAGAAGTTGATTGGTGTGAATGATGGTATGGGACTGATTTCTTTAGCTTCTTGGAAAAGGTTCCAAACATTGGCAGGAATTTAGCAGTCAATATTGAGTAAATATAAAGGAAAAATATGCATCTTCCTTTCTAGCTGAAATATATCCCTTTTCCAGAAAACATCCTAACTATTTTTTTATGTTGAAGAACTATACCATGCTACTTTTGCCTTTTTTTCTACTATTTTTGCACATACTGTGTAACACTTCACGTGATAAGTGTCAGATACTAGTCTTTGTAAGTTATGGTAAGAGAGTTAGGGTGAATGATAAGCATCAGGTTACTCTTTTATCTTGTTTGCTTTGACATTTTGTTGATTTTTAATTTAAACTCTTTCTAAATTTCTCCTAATTTCAGTCAGACTTTCATCTGACTGTGGGGTTAGCTGATTTGCTATATTTCTCTTCTCAAAACCAGAAACAAGTACAGACACGCTGGGGGTGGGGGTGGGGGGGGGGAAGAAAGAAAGAAAAAATGA
>JANHFX010002123.1:18742-60985 GCA_027560015.1 Chloroceryle amazona
TAGGAAGTGTAATATTTGATAAATATTATATTTCATAGGAAATTTTCAAGACCAAAGTGATTAACTGGGACACTTGTTGTTGTACAAGAAGATATAAATATGTGTCGCTCTTTAGCTCTTCACAACTCAGAATGTGAGGGACTAAAGAAAAGAGTTTATCAGGGAGAGAAAGGCTTCCCTGGCTGCCTCATCTAGAAAGAAAAAAGGAATTCCCAGGGTTTTTTTACATCTAGATTCAACCATATCATAGAATCATTCAGGTTGGAAAAGACCCTTGGGATCATCAAGTCCAACCATTAACCCTACTCTACAAAGTTCATCCCTCCACACCACATCTAAACGACCCTTAAACACATCCAGGGATGGTGACTCAACCACCTCCCTGGGCAGCCTGTTCCAGTGTCTACTCCTTCTGTGAAAAATTTTTCCCTAATGTCCCTATATTTACATTCCTCACATCTGAAGGGCTTACCTATTTTTTGTGAGAAACACACAAAATCTAATAATAATAGCTAATGTATGTAGTTGAACTCCTTTCAGAGATGTTTTGGAGAGCTTGTGTGAACTGATCTCCCTCAGGCTATTATGACTGCCTGTATCCTCAGGGAATTTCTTCTGGTTATCAACACTGTTGAATGGCTGAATAATCATAGGAGCTGTTGCCCACATCTTCACAGGTGGACAATGTCTATTGAAAAGTCATGATATGTGTAGGTGTCTCCCAGTTTAATAATTCCTACAAAGATCTCTATCTAACTCTGACATATCTGGGCTTAAAGCAGTGACTAGACATTCAGTATTCATTTATTTTATTTTAGTAAGCTATTTATTTATGTCAGATATTTTATACATTATATTAAGGGGAGCATTTTTGAGTTCAGTGAACCAGGCATTGTACAGTGCAGTTACTTGGACACAGCTTCCACTTGCTGACTCAGAGGGAGAGAAGCAGAGATAGTAAGGCTGTGCACATGTAGAGGTGGGGAGAGGAGTGGCTGGAGAGCAGCCCTGCAGAAAGGGACTGGTTCAAAGCTGTGCGAGGGGAAGTTTAGACTGGTATATTGAGTCTGAGCTGGAGTTAATTTTCCCCACAGCAGCCCTTCCAGTGCTGTGCTTTGCCTTGAGAGCTGGAAAGGTGCTGGGAACACCCCCGTGTGCTCGCACAGTACTAGGGCTGGTTTCCAACATTCCCCCTGCAGTGGGATGGAGTGGACAAGATCTTGGGAGGGGACTTGGCTGGGACAGCTGACCCACACTGACCAAAGGGATGTTCCCTACCATATGGTGTCAGCTGAACTATAAAAGCTGGGGGTGGTATGTGTGTGCATCTGTCCTCTAGAGCAACCACTACATGTTTGGGGCCCTGCTTCCTGAAAGGGGCCAGACAGTGCCTGCTGACGAGAAGCAGAGAATAAATCTTTGTTTTCTTTTGCTTCCACATGCAGACATTGCTTTGCTTTTCATTAAACTGCATTTATCTTAACCTATCAGTTTCATCTGATTTTCTTCCCCCTGGTCCAGCTGAGAGGAGGAGAGGGAAGTGATAGACTGGCCCAGTGGACACCTGGCATCCAGTCAAGGTCAAACCACTACAACTGGACATTAGGAAGTGGTTTTTTTTTACCAAGGGAGTGGTCAGACACTGGAACAGGCTTTGTCAAGAAGTGGTCCATGCCTCAAGCCTGTCAGTGTTTAAGAGGAATTTGGACAGTGCCCTCAACAAAATGCTTGAACTTTCGGTCAGCCCTGAAGTGGTCATGCAACTGGACTAGATGATCAACTTCCAACTGAAATAGTCTATTCTATTCTAAGTCAATAGGCATTATTTTAAGCTGATTGCTAAGTTATGATTCTGCTTATGTATCTGTCCACTTCATTTCTTATTCAATAGATTTGTCCAAAATACAGTGAGACATGTCTGGAGGCATCAGCAGCAAAATTCACACATTTACATTCTGGTATTTGTAAGATAATTAAAACAAATTCTATTCCATTGTTCTTAAATATTTTTTTTTATTCTCAGGCTGTAGATGAAAACCAGTTTCTTGTAGAGTTTAAAGCTTTAATGAGTTTTTCTGTTTGATTTTTATGTTCTGAGGCTTGAACAATGATGTTTAGATACCATTTTAAATTGCAAATGAAATGCCTTTGGGTTTGGTGGGCTGTCTGTTCTCCTTGTAACTTTTTGTATTAACGTAGAAATTATAGAGTTCATTGTAATTTCTTAAAAAAGATATCTTTCCCCAGCTCAAGTTACTGGCTAATTTCAGAAATTACTAGTTGAAGTTGTACTGGATTTTTTTTTTACACAGAAAATTCAACTAAATTACCATAATGGCAACTACTGGGTATGCTACATCATGTCCTGCGATGAATTTATTTCGTCTTCTTAGATTCTCATTTTTCACTTACTCAAGTATGATGTATGTCATGTATGAAGACACCACTTGCAGCTATCTTTGACTTTTTCACAGGTCTTGAGTCAGCTGTGGCAAAAGCTTAAAAGTGGCTATAACCTTTTTGCAGACACTAGGTTGTATAATCACAGCAGAATTAGTTGTGTTGCTTTGAATGTATCTGCTCTCTGCTGCTGCTGTCAGAGCTGAGCCAAAAGAATGAATGTGCTCTTCAGCTGGGTCTGCACAAAGTCAGACGCCTTTAATAAAATTTAAACAGAAAGTATCAATAAATGTAAACTAATCAGGTTTTCCATTGAAGAGGACCAGGAACACTCATAGCCTGTTCTGCCACATGTGCTGGGGTGCTGCTCTGTGGCCCTGTTGCAAAAGAGGACATACAGGGCCTGCTGTTCTTTGTCTGTGTTTAAATTCAAATCCTTAATCCACTTTGGATTTGTATTCTAGGGGCTACAGCAGGAACTGTTAAAAAAAACCCACCACAAAACCCAAGACTGCAAGTGTCTTAACGTTATAGGAAATAACCAAGCTTGTAAGTCAGGTTTGCATGATGTTAAATTAAATAAAATCTAAAGAGGTCCACAGTGGTGACATTTTAGTTGTCAAATATTGCTTAAGGTAATTTCCTGCTGATCTAATACTGTAGGTCAGTAATTATTGTATAGTACTATTTTAAATAAAATTATTCTCTATACTTAATAACCTTTTCAATGTAATTACTACATCCAGGCCTACTTAAAACAATAAAACCATAAATTAGTCTTCCAGGGTTGACTTGAAATTATAACAAAGGTACTCAGCATGGTGTACGGTATGTTACAGGGTTATGTTATATTTGTTGCATTTATTCTTCCTCATACTTACCAACGATTAAGACATGAGCAGCCATAGAAATTTTTTTGTTACTAGAACAGGAATTCAATATAAAATGAGACTAAACCAGCATTTTTCAATATAAGTAGCTTGCATGTTAAGAAGCAATTTGTTTAATGACATAAGAGCTATGGAGAAACTCTTAAACTTGGACTTGGTACTCTGCAAGTAAGTTTTCTTGGTAGTGGTACTTGCTTTTGAATCCAGGAATCTCTCTCTGCCCACATTTGCTGTGCCTCAGTTTCACCTTGCTAAACAGGAATCTACCGTAGTCTGGAAGTCTTTAAGTTGCAATATTAGCATCTTGAATCCAAGGCACTGAGCCAAGCAGACCGGAAAGCAAAGTCACCCTGAGCTCAGCACGGGGATAACAAAATTGCATTGGTTTTTCACCCATGTTGGTTCACAGGTGACTGTCAGTGCCTGTATCTTTAAAAGGTACATCAATAACCTAATGATCCATCTGGCCCAATATAATAGAATGGTTTCTTAGAACTCTCTAATGCCATGTTGATGTTAACAGTGATCATTGTTGAAAAAGCACCTGAGAGTGTCTTTTGTACTACTTTTGTGTGACTACTCAAATTCAGATATCACTGTGATATAGTTCTCCTCGTTTTCTGTAGTTAATGATGTGTTTTCAGAAATGCAGAATGCTTCTAAGAGCACAACCCACAAAGGACAGAAGAGAACCACGCATGAAATTGAAGTTCAATAATATAAAATAGAGCACTATCTGAACAGTAGCTAGAAAAATGCTAAAAACCTTTTGTCAGAGAACAGGAATCTATGTGAAAAAACAATATAATTTTGCACTGTAAGTACATCTTGCTGCTCTTACTAAGTTATCTTCAAAACTCTTATCAGTAGACATATGATAATTTCTTTAAATAATTAATACTGGTTTGTGTTTTTCACGTTTAAAGCCTCAGTTACTGTTGCAATATTTTCACACTCTTTCTGACCAAGGACTGATGTCACTGGTGGTTCAAACAGTTGCATGAATTTTGCAAGCAGTAGAAGCAATGATGCTATTATTAGGGGTAACAACTGGTCAAAAGTCTCAGATGCAGTGGTGAAAAGGTTCACAGTTGACAACATTTGACAGTTCTTTTCAGCTGTAGGTAATAGTGCTGATAATCAGCACATCCAGTTAGTTTAAATAACCTTTCATGTTTTATGATTAACAAGCAAAATTAGAAATGAATAGTTTACTGCTCGGCATCTCTAGTTACCCATAATCTTTTTATCTTGAAATGTTGTTAATAAACATAAGGAAAAGCAATGTATTTTCTTATTGTATAGGTTTTGCCCACAATATTTTTTTTAAAAACGTGTATTTCTTAAGCATATAGGTTGGGGTTTTTTTTTCTTACAATGGACTGTAACTTAAAAAATGTTATTTTTCATTGCAAAAAGCACCAACAAAACTGTTTACACAACCACCAAGATGTCAGTTGGTTAGCGTTAGCATTCTCTTCCTCTTGAAAGACCAAGTAGTTGGTCAGTGTATCTGTACTGTTTTCTTTCTAGTTTTATATCTAGAAGCGTGACCTGAAAATTTATTTTAAAATGTGTGGATTTTGTGTATAATAGATGCTTTGGGCTGAGGCTGCCAGGAGAGAAATCGGGTTAATTTTATGAGTTTATATATGCACGAGTGGTTGGAGACCAGGCAAATGCTTGTTCTGTCATTATGTGCTTCACTATCCAGACTTTTTATCCTGGTCTTGGAAACCGAGTGCTGAGCTAGGTGAGCCTTTAGTCTGACATGCTGTTATCACTCTCATCTTCTTCCATAACCCACACAGACCATGTCTTGTCAGAGGCAAAGTTTGGAGAAGTTGGTTCCAGTATTTCTAGGCTACATCCATTTTACAGAAAGAAATTGGACACATCACCTACTTACCTGTCTTACGTGAACAGGAGTCTCATAAATAGTGATACAGATTTTATCCTTGGCCTGTTGTGCTGGTTACAGAGTGATTTCTTGAAAGTGTTTGCAACTTGTGCTTTCCTAGTTTACGCTTATGGGCTAACAAATAGTGAATAGATTTCAGGAGGATCTTGATCAAGCAAATTTTCTCTTGTCCTTTCATAAAAAATAAAGTCTGTATTTCCTTGAAACGTGAAATCTGGAGATAGTCAGAAATTATCAGGATCTGCATTACTCATTTGACTTCTGTGAGCTCGAGACCCCTCTGAGATGCGGATCAAGTGGGGGGGAGAAGGCATACCATGAAAATACTGCTCTTTCCACACCATCTGTGAGTAGCTGCTCTTGGAAAGAAGACATGAGGCTTGACAGAGTTTGATCTGATCATAAGCAGCCATTCTTATTCATGGCTCTTCAGCCACTGAATTGTCATTCTTAATGATGGGATGTTACTGTTTTCCTGCATTTACTGTAGTCAAAATTGTCTTCTATCTCCTTTTCCTGTCTGGTAAGCTTGCTCTCCCTGCAAAGACGATTAATGGAGTACAATTCCTTGCAGTTTTACAGTCCTTTATTATAGTTTTTCTTCCTACTTTTCTGATGGAAGCCTGGTTTTCTTCTCCAGCAGGCTCAAGTTGTAATAATACAGACCGTCGTTCTTGTTCAGCTACTTCAGTGTTCCCAAGGAACACTGTATTTCCTAGGTGCCATAGGAGGTGTATGGATAGCAGAAGAATGCATTGAGCCATTTGGAGACCAAACATTCATCTTAACAAAAGGAATGCCATTGGTTCTTTTGAAGAAAGCTTCTAGATTTCTGAAATCTTAAGTGGCAATGTTATAACTGGATTTCCTCAACATTACATTTGGTATTATTTCAAGTGACAGAAGCTGTGAAGTCTTTGATAGCCTTGTACATTAACTTCAGTGAGTGCTTTGGTTTTGTTAAACTTAGATGGGGTCTTCTATTGCCAATGCAGATTACTTATTTGCTATTTTTGGTATCTCAAGTGACTTTTTTAATCACTGTTTAAGAAGTGGTCTTTTAAAGAGTTTAGGAGAGTTACTCAATGCAGCTGATCAAATGGCAAATGTCTTCTATTTATCCCGTTGTAGTCTTTGTTCAATTTAAATGGAAAGGCTGTATAAATGAAGAGCTTTCTATTTTGATGCTTTCTGACAGGATGTATTAGAGCAGAAAAACATAGTTTAAGCTTTCAAAAAACTACCACATGCTGTTAGTAGGTTCCACTGGATATCTGTACTGTGCCTGCATGCATGGACCCTGATCTGTAATGGGAAAACAGCAACCCTGGGGTTAGAATCAGTCTGCTCAGACAAAACTTGTATTATCTCAGTACATCAATCACTAGAACAGATTGAATAATGAAAATAAAGGAAAGCTTTCTTAGTACAAATTTTTCCTTTTTTCATTAATTCTACCGTGACAATTTTGTTTTGAAAGAAGAGTGCCCACCTCTGGAAGTCCTCTGCTCTCTTCTGTAGAAAGTTGAAAGCTTTAGTGTAAGCTTACATGTTTTTATTTAATAATTACTTTATGGCATAGCAGTTTATTAGGATACTCAGTTCATCTTCAGCATTGCAGTTCGAGATCTCCCCTGAAGAAAGGTGTTAAATCTGTCCCTTAAACTAAGAAAGCACCCAAAATGTATTTCTTGTCATGCCTTGTGAAATAGTTCAGTGATCATTATGCTAGAGATGTTTCTAAGTATGCTGAATGTGACACGGTCTCCATTTCTGGGCCACAAACTTGGGATGAAGGAATATGGGAGAGCACATAAGGGTACATGTACATTATTTGACAGGGCATCTTATTGCTTTGCTCCTTGGCTCTTTTTCTTGATTTTCAATTCTATTAGCTCAGTGCCAGACTCTGCTGGGTAAAGTAGCTGTTCCCCTACCAGATATACTCCTGGGAATAGTTTTCTCCATGGACCTCTTTCTGCAGATTATATGAATGAAATTTATAGTCCTTTAACTTGCAAAGTCTCCCAGTGGTAACCTATCAAACACTGTACTCTCCAACACGCACTCACATGCCACACGTGTGCGTGCTTCTCCTATCCTTTTAACTATTTATAAAACAGCACTTGGAATAAATTTCCCCTTCCTCTCCAAAAATAATAATTGTAATTCAGTGTGGTCACTGTTGGTAATGCAGGAGTTTTGGATTTAAAAGATGTGTAGGAATAATAAATTAGAAATTACCAAGGCTAAATAAATTCTTATCTCTATGAATATTCATATCCACCTCATAAAAATTCTCTGCGCTACATCAGACATTCATGAACAATCATTTTGGCGTTCAGTGCACAGACTAGCAAAACATAATTGCACTTTGCTAACATATTTCATGTATGCATGCCTAAACATTGCAGATATTTGTACCCTAATCATGTCTTTCAAATTATTACTTTCTTCATCTCTCCTTCAACTTCTGATTAGTGAATTTGTGCAGCTGCAGATTACATTTGCTTAACTGAAGTTCTGCTTTCAGTGAGGCAGTGGTACAGTGTGGTAGTGTTTGCATCGCAGTGCATGGGATTCCTGTGGCAGTGGATCCTGCTGTTACACTACTTTTTAATGGATTGCCTCTCCTGGGTTTCTTCAGTAGGAGCAAAAAGAGCATGTCTACCTCTGGCCTCACTTCAGGAAAGACACAATTAGCTCAGCTGAAGTGATTCCACCCTCTCAGTCCTCACTGAGAGGTCTACAGGCAACTGTGCTCTTAATTGTACAGTTTTAAGTGATTAAGAGCGACACTAGTGATTAAGCATTCAGGGACAAGCAAGCAAATGGTTAGAGTAAGTACAAAGTGATTTAAATATGACGAGAAAGCTGCTTTGAAATGAAGTCGGATTTCAGTGGGATACAAGGTGTAAAATTCATTTATGCCGGACACTCGCAAATCAGAGTTCAGTTTATTTCTATATAGTTGGTGATTGTTCAGCTCAATGTTGAATTCTGCTGTCCTTCCCTGCAGGGGAAAAGGTGCAAACCAGTAAAGAGTCCCAACAAGGCACAGTGGTAATTTTCTATCACAATAGAAAGGGCCATCAGTCCCTTCAGGATTCTGTGTGGAGAATTGCTTGCTGTGGTAGACCTTTGAAGCCTCTTAGCAGCACAGAAACATTTCTGATTTCAGAACATGTCTAATGAGAAATATTGAAGTAATATACATATATTTATGGGCTTTTTTTATAAAGAACATGTTTTCAGTGATCTTTTTATCCTTGTCTACTATGTTTCAAGGGGTTTTATGTCAAAAGAAAAAAAAAAAATCTTTGAGGGATCCTGTCCTTGAAAGGAAGAAAATGTCCTGAGCTATTTAGTGCTGTCAGGAATCCTTGAAGCTGTATTCAGAAAAATGCCTCAGCTTTGGGGTGCAGTTGGCTGGAGAGCTTTCACAACTAAGACAATTGCTGCTCTGTCCCTATTTGATAATTCCCATATATCCTATTATGCAAAATACCAGATTCAGTTGAATACATAAAAAATATTTGGGAATGAAAATATTTTGGAATATATCACATTACATTGGAGCATCTTCTTACTATCTATTTTTTTTTTGCTGACCATCTAGCTTCATAAGTATGCAATTTACAGATTAATAACATCATTTTCATCCTCAGAAATTAATAGTTCAGGCTAACGGAGCATAATGAGAAATGATAACCAACACTAAAGGTTAACAGCAGTTAGCAAAGGAAGCCATAGTCCAGTCTCTGGACTGTCCTCCAGAGAATAAATTAACAAATTCCACAACAGGTCTGTGATACCTCTGGCAGATTAAAGAATTACTATTCTCTTACTTAATTGCAATGTTTTAGTAGGTTTACATATTTCAAGTTGAAAAGAGTATCCGAGCACATAACTTCTGTATGTTGTGTAACTATTTTTTTGGGCTCAGAAATGGTCATTATATTTAAAAGTGAAGTCTTTAAACAGTGAAAAGAAGACCAGATTTATTTTATGAATCTGAATTTAATTGAAGTAATTTTAAATTTAATGAAACATTAATCATGAGCAGGATGTCTGTATGGAACATTAATTGGAGGCAGTAAGAATAAGCAGCTGCAGTTTGCTGATATTGTATCTGCAGCATTTATATTAATTATCTCATAACATAGACTAACTGAAGGAGAAAATTCATTATGTTTAGTTATACAGTAAGGAAATCAGAATGCTTCTTTTTTGTTAATTTCAAGGTATATTCCTTAAGTCATTGGTCCTAGAGGTACCAGATGGCTAATAAACTTCATGAGCTTATTAAAACAGAAATATACAAATGAAGTTTTTCAATTTCCAGCCTTTTTTTTAAAAAAAAAGGAAAAAAATTCTAATTATACATACAGGAATGTAAAAAGATGAGTGAAATGACTGTCCCATTCTTTAGGGCTTCATGTCCTTCTGACAAATTTATTGTGTTTTGTGACCACATTTCTTTTGTGCCATATGTTAGTCTTTCCATTTGTGACAGAGGTGATACAGAGCTAGAAATGCTGCTCTATATTGCAGGAATTGTAAGGCCATTTGCATATAAATTTAGTTCCAGTGTTCTTAGACAGAGTTAGCCAAAGGGGGACTAGCCCTTCATTTGGCACTAGGAATTTTCAGTTTGAGCAATCAGTTCCTCAGGGCTAAAGACATAAACCTGTGCAGAATGCCAGCCTTGCAGAGTACTGATGCTGAGTACATACACTTTATATAACCTTCCAGTTTAATAGAGTCTGTCTTGTAAGGCAGCACTGAATTCTAATGGCAATATTAGGGTTATCATATTTTCACATAGGGCTCTCTGGAAAAGCAATACATTTCAATGCACGTACTGGATGTGCAGTTAATCTGTGCATCTCTACTGCATGAGATTCACTGTGTAGCCTTACAGTAGAACATCAGTGGTAGGTAATGCCTTGAAAGGGCATTGAACTGCATAAGCATGAGCTGTGGAGTGCTCCAGATAATTCTTCTCACAGGGGAGTCAGCATTGCTGCTGTATACAGTGATTCCAATGCATAGAAAAAGTTGGGATAATCAGAAGTCTTGCTTTAGCACCCACTGATTGTTGTGTTATCCATCTCAGATGGAATAATTCCTAGCTGGCTCTAGGAGGTGGTTGATGAGTGCCCTGCTCTTCAAATTGTCCATATGCTCTCTGTATATTTTGGTTATTTTATTATATACATGGCATTATTAATATAGTTCTGCCCAATTGCATGAGATTTTATGTGCCGAGGCTGAATTTCTGCAGTTCTGGTTGTAGGGGATGTGTATCTTGAAACGTATGATGGGAGTTGTGTGGCAACCACAACCACATGATGCTGGAGTACCATACTGTGGCTTGGAAGTGTGCATTCCAGAAGGACAAGCCTTTGGCTCTTAAGAGTTGAATATTGAACTGCGGTGTGCTGCTGAAGAAGCAGACTTTCCACTTTACTTCCCAGGGTAAAATAGAGGCACAGGTTCTGTATACAGCCTTGCAGTCCCACATATTATTGTGAATGATGCTACGTAGTGTGGGGGCTGTTCATCTTTTTTTTTTTCTAAATCACTTAATTGACCCTTCATTATCAAAAGCTATTCCTTAATACAACAGTATTTCAGTGTGCTTATTATGTCAATATGGTAATGTTGTATGGTTGTTAAACTACAGAGAGTTTACATAGATATCTGTGTGTTTATACTAAATATACACTGTTAAAATAGCTTATTTCCTCTTATGTCAGAAAGCTAAGACTGGTTTAAATCTGTTAGGGAATTCAGTCTGTTATGATAGTCCTAAAATGTGTTCTGCATGTCTTTATAGCTTTCAGAAGCACTATTTTCACTTCATGAATTAGCTTGAGTTGAGAGATACTGAAAGAACACCTACTGATTAGCATTTCCAAATATTCTACTTCCAATCAGTAAATTACATTCAAATGCCAACACAAATTGTAACATTTACTGTATGTGAAAACAAATTGAACAGTTGGTTCCACCTAACATTTAAATAATATTTATTAAAAAGATATCTCCAAATTGGATACGTGTAGATTTGAAGATCATTTTTTGAATAGCTAGATATGTTGGTTTTAAAAGGCAGTCATTTTTTATTACTTCAAATGCCAGTCACCTTTAAGGTAGCTACTTCATTTTACCCCATACTAACTCTCTTAATGGTTACTAGAACTGATTGTAATAGCAAGAATGCCTTGCCTTGGCATGAGACAAAACCAGAAGTACTTTTTGGCAGGTTCCTGAGTGGATTCATGTGGTTTAATATGCATCTCTTGATTACTGTCTAACCTTCTGCAACCTTTACTGTCTGTCTTTTGCCATTAAAGATTCATTTCCCAGTCTATCAGGTGAAATAATAGTCTGAATAGGTCTGAATTACCTCATCTTGACCTATTTTAAATTGGTCCAGACCAGTGCGTACAATAATTTCAGCAGTGTGTACCTTTAGAAGCTGATCACTGGGATGAAAAGTCCCTAAACGTATTCTAGAATGCATCAACCCATTAATTAATACAATTTTTCATCATACAGCATAACCCTGAGCAAGCACATTTCAATGACAAATAGTGTTCTAGTGAACAGTGTTAGGCTGGTCCTCCCTTTTCCAGAACACAAGGTTTATTCACATAAATTCTGTGTGAATTAAGGTAGAGTGCTGAGGAAAGTACTGTACTGAGACAGGACACAGTTCAGAAACAAAGCCAAATGTAGACACTTTCAGTAAATATACCTGAATTTCTTCATGACTTAAGCATAACTCAGGGTTATGTTGTGCAACCCCAGATTGGGTTTGGAGCTATGGAAATGTCTGAATACATTTTTATACTTCTTAGGACTTTTTGAAACCTATTTTTTAGACTGAAGCCTTTTTACATCTGTTCTGCATTCAACCAAACATTCTTGGGATGTTGAACAAAACTTATTGATAAGTTTGTGTGAATGGGAATGAAATTGTTTCTTTTACTAATTTAAGGATTATTTGGCTGCTTCTTTCCTTTTTACATGTCAAAACAGGAAACAAAAATCCGAAGTGTGGCAAGTGCTTTTGGCAAAAAACTTTTATATATGATTGAAGCTGACATTCAAAGTATTGTCTTTAAAATCCTTTCTAACATCTTCCACATGTTATACTTTTTTAATAACCTATTTCATGACAATCTTCAGTTTGTAAGGCTGACTCCATCCATGGAACATTAAGTGGGATTCTTTCTCTAATCTGAGGCCCTCAGTATACTTAGAATGTATAAATATTGACTTAGTTATTTTGGCACAGTCTAGAAATACAACTTTAGTATGAAACAAAAAGGAAGGGGAAAATCCATATTCTATGATATTATATGAAGAAGGAATTCAGAATCTGTGTATTAATTTGATACAGAAATGCTCAAGCAGCTAATAACGCTAATAACTAAGCACCACCATTATTTGAATGACTAACAAATTATTTTCCAGCAACTTTAGCCGTATATGTTTCTGGGCATTGCTATATGTGGCAATAATCAATGCATTTTTTAGCATTAATTTTATATAAGCAGCATTCTTTTTATTTTCTGGCCTGAATGTGGGAGCAATTCGTCTATATTTATATTTTGATGTGCAGAAATGTCTCTTGTTAATAAAAACTTGTCTGTCCATAGTGACTCGAGTACAATAAAGCCATTGCTGGCTATCCTCTGAGCATGTATTTTTTTTTATAAATGAATTTACTTTCTAAAAACCTATGAAAAATGGAGGTGGGTTTCTCTAACTTTGTATCAACTCTGAATGCTTTACGCTTCTTGAATAAAGCAGTAACATATTTACCACATGTATTCTTTTGATGACGAATTTACTGTTAAGTAATTTGAATTTTCTAGGTTTTTTATTGACTTTTTCTTTCTGAAAAGAAAGTTGGATCTTCCAACCATGGCTTCCATCAACCATGAAAGTTGGATCTTCCATCTTTGTAAAGTTTAAGCAGAAAATATTGTACTAATTTTCAAATCATTTCAGTCATGGATTGTGTTACCAAAACTACAAGATGTTTTACAGAGGAAACAATCTTAGTCTAGGCTGATGCACAGTGTAACACCATTGTGCTGTGATCAGTCTACTACTGTATAAACCCAGTGCAAGGTATTGGTGGGAGAAGGAAGAGACTAGGGAGCAAGATCCTACTCCTAATCACCCATCCCATGGTTTCTCTGGAGGCATTCCTGATGCCCCCATGGAAGAGATAAGGTGGTGCCTTATCTCTTAGAAGTAGTGCCCCTGACATCTCTCCCCCATTTGTTTTTCTTTTATCACTAAAAATATTTTCTTCCTGAAAAGAGATTTGATTTTATTTTGTTTTTAATTGGACTTTTTTACAAGATGATAAGACCTGAGACAGCTCTCTTCAGCAGACTGATAGAGAAACGTCAAAAATTTTAGGTCATATTTATTATTCAGTACTCTGTTTGAAGTTTGTACTCCTTATATAAGTCCTTAGGTCAAACTCCCCATAGGATGCCCTGTACACCAGCAATTATGCTGTTCTCATAACTTGAGAATGAGTGCTTCATGTGCCACTTACACTGCTGTGGATCAGCTTGATCCAACTATAAAAAAGAAAAAATGTTTAAGTTTGAATCAACAGTAAACCAAGCAATATTTGTGGTGTCTAAGTTTGAACCATAGTTAAAAGCTGTTAAATAATAACATTGATCTTGAATTGCCCTGAAATTTGCTTTTAACTATCCACACATAGTGTATAAAGAAGCACTTTAATGGGAATTTGTTAAATCTAGCTTCTGTCCTATAACATTAGAGTTATGTACAGTTTTGCTGCTCAGACATGTGACAGCTGTAGAGCAACTTCCAGATGATTTTCCAAAGAACATGCAAAAAAAGTAACACATAAATTCTGGTTTTATGCATTTATAATCTAACGTGGAAGGGGGCTTGTGCCAGGTGGACTTCAGCACCACTGGGTATGAAGGAAGAAGTGTATGTGGTTCTTAAGTTTTGACACACGTCTGCATTGGGAGAGAACAAAATCAAGGGGTTAAAACCTGTTTTACATCTGGGCACTGTTAAAAGATTCTGTCTTTTCCGTTGAGCAAATGTCTTTGTCAGGCCACTAGTCTTCTGCTTGTCTGCGTTACCTGGTGAGGTGATGAGTGCAGCTTTCCGGCCACTGCTGTGGCTTAAGTAGTCCAAGCACCTTGTACCTAATAACTTAGGAAATGGGAGGTCTTGGCCCAAAGGTGCTCGGATGCTCTTTTCTAAATATAGAAATAGAACTATTTTAAGGATCTGTTTTCCTCTGCTAATACCCAATATTCTTACATACATCCATAAATCTGTTTTCTTAGCCATTTTCCAGTGTAAAATATTGTTTCTAATAAGTTCTCTTTTTTAGATATTTTAATTCTTCTATCTGGCTTTTTTTTCCCGATAATCACAATATATAAAACAATTATTTTCATGAGCTTGTTTAAATTTCTGAAATGCTTCAAACAATGCTGTGTAACAGAATATTGAGAGAGGACCATATGTAAGGGTAACCATGGAAGTGAAGGAATACTGACATCACATGATAGGGCGTTATCCTTAACTAGCCCCAACCAAAACCACCTAACATCAACAGAAAATGAAAAATACATGCTTTTTCATTTTTCTTACTCTGCTATTTTAATGTTAGGATAGCTAAATCTTGAAAAATATTATGGAAAATAAGTAGACTGAAATCTGGAACTTAAGAGTTCTCAATGGAAAATTCCAGAATAGAGAAAGAAAAAAAAAAAAGGTAAGGAAGTGTGAAGCACAAAAAAAAAATATCAGTGCTTTTTCCTTTTCAGCAGTCAAAATTAAATTGTGTCAGTTGTTATTTAACCAACTCAAAATTGTAACATATTTGAAGCATCACACGGAGGTGAAATGATTGGTGGAAAGTTTCATGGCAAGAATTCTAATTTGCTGTCTGGTTCTACCATTTAGATCTTTTTCTGAGATGATTGTAAATGAACTAAATGTTCTTTGATGAAAACCTGTGATGCTCAAATATTGAAATATAAAACATTGTTACAGACCCATGGTTTAAATCCTTTCTGAGAACATAGCTTGTCTGTGTAAATTCTTAAGTGTGTGGATTAGTTTGAATCAGTTTGAACAGTTTGAATCAGTTTGGTTTGCATTGCCTTGATTTTTGAAAGTGATCTATTCCATGGTAAGCTTATCATAATAAATGGACAAAAAAAAAATACTATTTTCTTACTCTTTGTAATAGCCTTAAATAACCATAAATAGCTTAGGAGATGTTTACCTTGAGTGTGTTTCTTGGGCTGCTTCTAATGAAATGAGGAATTTGTACCTTCTCTCCATCGTGCAGCTGCTGTGTGCATCTTTCTGTTAATGTTATTCAAGCTAACTTTCACTTGTAGCTGGCACTTCCTCATGCTCTCTTTTATAGATCTATGCACACACACCTTTATATGGAGTTATATTTATGTGTCTGTGCCTGTCTGAGCTTATATGCCGGCTGTGAGTAGGTCACCTCGGCATCGGAGGTTAATCAGAGTAGCGTATAGACAAGGTAGGATGAAAATAGCCAGGTCAGTGCACCACCTTAATGTAGCTATGGTATTTCTGGGACCTGGGGTGGCATTACACAGCATTGTGCAGGGTAGATAAACCTGTTAGGCTGCAGGTCAGGTCCCCCTAATGATTGTGCTGTGCTCCATACCTTTTGATTCAATTCTAAAAGTCTTTCTCTTAAACAAAGACCGGATAGTTAGAGAAGGGAATAGGGTTACTCTATTCCACCTGGCATGGGAGAGGAAAGGAAAGAGGAGCAGGGTGTCCCAAGTTAATACCTGGCTGTGCATGCTCACTTGTGTCAGACGGTGTAGGGATTGGTAAATGAAGGTGGTGGTGTAGCAAATGTAGGAATCCTACAAGTCTGAATTAGAATCTATAGTCTGGGTTCATTTACTTGGTGTGATTTGACACTTCTCAGTATACATGCCCATATAACTTCAAAAATAATTATTTCCCCAGTTCTCTATTGAATTATTAGGAAAAAACAAACAAACAATTGTTCCATTACAGAAAAGAAAAGCACTTTTTTTTTTCCACAATATATGCAAAAATGTATGTATAGATTACACCAAGTCTTTCATGGAGAGAATCAAAGTCTCTAGAGAGACTTCAGCAAAGAGTGACTAAACAAATGCTTAATGCCTGCTGCTGTGCAGGCGTTGATGGTTGTTGATATAATGACATGTGTCACTCTTACAGATTTTTCACAGTGTTGTTCAATTTAATAAGGTGTGCTGAAGGCTCTGTCATGAAATATTGTGGATTGCTGTATAGTAAAGGACAAGTAAGCTGAACTGGAGATTTATTTTCAAACAGGCATGAGCTCTTCAGACTGTAGCTTAGCCAGTTACTGGTAGACCTGGAAAACAATCCTCATTTGGAAATAACTGTTGTCAAGGGTAGGAGAAGCTACTTTGTTACCTAGGGAAGCATACATCCAGTGCCTTGCCTACTCGTGTCATCTTCCAGACCCTGTTATTCTCTCATCTTCTCCCACCTCCTCTCAAACACATGAAATTGGAAAACAGATTCCTAGAAGGGACATCTGTTTCCCCACGCACACCTTTTCTTTGTCCTCTCCAGCAGCTTCATAGTGAAGGTGAATAGGCTTTCTCAGTGCACATCTCTTCTGCTGCTGCTGACCTCTGTACTAACTAACACTCTGTACTGACAACACTTCAGCCAGTCTGGTGCCACTCTGCTGCTCTTGGTGCTACAGAAGCGCTCTTTGGTCTTGTGTGTATTTCCTACTTCTACTGTTTCTGATCAAAGAAACCATCACCAAGCAGCTGGGTTGTCTGCAGTTAGGTGTCCACTTATATTGGTCTGTAAAATTACATTCAGTCAAATAAGGTTTCAGGATGCTTGAAGCACTTTCTCTGCAACCCCATTTCCTCTTTTCACACTTCAGGATAGGAAAGCAAGTTGGGTGTTCCTGCATCATCTACCTAAATCGCTTCTCTGACCTGTTCTGACATGGCTTTTGTTCCTATTGCCTTAATGTACATAGAAATTACAACTCCAACAGCCTGTCATGGTTGTGTCTCCCATACAGCCTCATCTACAGGAAGATATGAAAATACCTGTGGTACAGCTGTTTGCAGTAGTTTGAAAAGCATGCCTTTATTTTTTAGGTATATATAAATATATAACTTTGTAATTGTGTTATACACCAGGCATTTATTTCTGGGACCATAATTGTTCTTTTAAGTAATGTACCTGAACTTTATGAAAGCTGTGGAGTATATATGTTTATATTATTTTATGTGGTTTACTTTTTTTTAGCATTGTTTGAAAACTTCTATTTAGCACCCAGAAGAAAAACACTAACCAGCTCTGTGTTTTGGTTTACAGTGTGCAGTGACCTGGAGTTCAGGGAGGTTGCAAACAGATTAAGAGACTGGTTTAAGGCTCTTCATGAAAGTGGAATTCAGAATAAGAAGACTAGGATTGTTCAAAGGCCTGAAAGAACCAGTAAGAGATTTCTACTTGTCTTATTTGATGTTGTCTTCGATTCTTTTCTGTATTTTGTATTTCCATTGCTAAGATACGTAAACCACAACTGTGATTTTCCTAAGTTAATTTCTTATTGATGACGTAGTACTGATAGAAGGTGTTCACACTTTCAGCATTATTTGACAGGACTCTTGCTTGTGAGAATTTGGCAGCTCCCATTCACAATTCTTTCATTTGTGAATGCTATCAAATTGTCTATATTTAGCTGCTGTAAAAGGAGACAAAGTAGAAGAAACATGTAGGGGTTTTGAGCAACTTTTCCATAGAGAAAAATGCATTTCTGAATGGCTAGCCCCAAGAAATAATGTACAGGAGCTGTAATTATGTGAGACACATCATTGATAGTTGATGCCACTGTAGGTACTGGTAACACAAAAATGCATGGAAAAGAAGCTTGGAAGTAAAAAGGAATTTTCAAGGATATATTTCAAATCGGAAAAGATTTGGGAGTGCTAATGAAGCGGAAAAAGTAGAGGGAAGAATTTGGTTTTAACCCCCTCAAATATTTAAATAGGTATTTTTTGTGGAAAGCAGTGACGGTTTAAAGTGGAATTATCAAAGGGTTTATTTAGAATAACAATTGAAGTATGCAATAATAATTTCAGGACTGAAGTCCTGTGTGAAGGAGAGTCACATTAGATTTCATAAGCTGTAAAACTTTAACTTTCATTAATAAGAAGAGTAAACTATGAAAGTATGTTTCACAAAACTTGGCCATTGCCATTTGTTTACCTTAGTCCCTTCAGTGTTCACTTTTTAAGTATTTGAGATTTATTTTTCAGCTTTTGATTTCTACTTGTAGTATTACTTTTTCTTTTTTTTTCAAGAAATCCATTTACTTCATTTAATTGGACATGTCATTTATTTGTGTGATTTTTTTCATGCTAAAGAATTACATATAATCATGTAAAACAATGAATTAAAGATCATTCCCTGTTATTTGGAATTACTTAACAATGAGAAAAAAAATGTTTCTGAGGTAAGGTCGTAATACAGCAATGTCACTTTTTATTGATATTGAAAAAGCCCACATTTATAAACATATATTTTCAATTTCTATTCTGGTTGGTGCCCCTAACTCAGATCCTATGATCTGAGTCTCATCCAATAATGAAGACAACAGAAATAGAAGTAAGCATTTATTCTATAGTAGTAAATAAAATGTAACTAATACTACAGCAAGTGTTAGCACATCACACAGTTTAAAGTCAGCTGAAACTGTGTCCCGTTTCTTGCTGAATACTTTGGTGAGTGTAACACGCTGAAAAATAAGGTCAAAAATTTGTAGCAACTGTTTAGAAGCCTGATCATACAGTGAAAGTTCAGAAAGACATATGGGCAGTGATAGCAGAAACAACTGTACAGCCATTAAGTTGTATGGCATGCATAAATAAAAAGTCAGTGTTTCAAGTAATTGGGTTCTATATAATAGAGGAATGTGAAGTTCAGAATTAATACTTTGAATACAGTGAAATATAGTGCAAGCATAAAGTTCTTTAGACTCTGAGATTATTCCCTTTGACATTTTCTTCAGCCTTTTTTCCTTAAGTTCACGAGTGGCATTGATAAGACAGAGTATCTATACTTGAGATGTGTATTTGTATGTGTACATGGATATATTATACTTACATTTATTATATCATAGTTTGTGTGCAAATTTTTACCTTGTAATAGCAGTCAAAGACTGTACTTACACTTAAGATCTAAGTTTTTAATATGTGTGACTAAAAATCACAGAATCATTCAGGTTGGAAAAGGCCCTTGGGATCATCGAGTCCAACCATCAGCCCTACTCTACAAAGTTCTGCCCTACACCACATCCCTCAACACCACATCCAAACAACCCTTAAACACATCCAGGGATGGTGATTCAACCACCTCCCTGGGCAGCCCGTTCCAGTGTCTGAATACTCTTTCTGTGAAAATTTTTTTCCTGGTGTCCAGTCTAAACCTTCCTTGTTTCAGCTTGAGGGAATTCCCTCTGGTTCTGTCACTAATTACCCGAGAGAAGAGACCAGCACCAACCTCTCTACAATGTCCTGTCAGGCAGTTTTAGAGAGTGATGAGGTCTCCCCTTAGCCTTTTCCTCCTCCCAGCTCCTTCAGTTGCTCTTCATAAGATTTATTCTCCAGGCTCTTCATCAACTTTGTTGCCCTCTTCTGCACTTGCTCCAGCACCTCGATACCTCTCTTGTATGAGGTGCCCAAAACTGGACCCAGCCACATCTTTACAGTCTTCATGAGAGACCTGCCTCCTCTTCCAAAGGTAATAGACCCTCCTTTTGTTCTTGAAGTCCAGCCAAAGGTCCCTATTTATCCAGGCTGGTCTCCTTCCCCCTCTGCTTACTTTTTGGCACACAGAGAAAGCCTGCTTCTGTGCCTTTAAAACTTCTCTCTTGAAGTATGTCCAGCCTTCCTGGGCTCCTATATCCACAATACAAGAAGGACATTGAGGTGCTGGAGCAGGTCTGGAGAAGGGCAGTGAAGCTTGTGAGGGATCTGGAAAGCCTGCCTGATGAGGAGAGGCTGAGGGAACTGGGGGTTGTTTAGTCTGGAGAAGAGGAGACAGAGAGGAGACCTTACTTCTCTACCTAAAAGAAGGTTGTAGTGAAGCTGGTGTTGGTCTTTTCTCCCAAATTACTAATGATAAAACGAGAGGAAATGTCCTCAAGTTGCATCAGGGGAGGTTTAGACTGGATATCAGGAAGAAATTCTTCACTGAGAGAATGGTTGGGCACTGGAACAGGCTGCCCAGGGAGGGGTTGGAGTCATCATCCCTGGAGGGGTTTAAAAACTGAGTGGATGTAGCACTTGAGGCTGTGGTCTAACGGATAGGTAGATGTTAGGATGAAGGTTGGACTCGATGATCCTAGAGGTCCTTTTCAACCCGTAAAGATTCAATGATTCTGTGATTCAGGACAGCCTCCCAAGGGACTTTGTCAATCAGTCTTCTGAACAGGTCAAAGTTTGCCCTCCGGAAGTCTAAGGTGGCAGTTTTACTGACCCCTCTCCTTGTTTCCCTGAGGATTGAAAACTCAATCACCTCATGATCACTGCACCCTAGATGGCCTCCAACCTTTACTTCCCTCACAAGCTCTTCCCAGTTCACAAGAAGCAGGTCCAGGAGGGCACCTTCCCTGGTCTGTTCACTTACCAGCTGTGTGAGGAAGTTGTCCTCCGCACATTCCAGGAACCTCCTGGATTGTTCCCTCTCTGCTGTGCTGTATTCCCAGCAGGTAGCCGGGAGGTTCAAGTCCCCCACAAGAACAACAGTAAGTGACTGCAAGATTTCTCCCAACTGCTTATAGAAACTTTCACCCACCTCACTGCTTTGGTTGGGAGGTCTACAGCAGACTCCCACAGCAAGATCAACTTTATTGTCCCTTAACCTAATCCAAACACTCTCAGCCCCATCATCACTATACTTGATTTCTGAGTTCTCATAGCATTCTCTAACATACAGGGCCACTCCACCGCTTCTCCTTTCCTCTCTGTCCCTCCTGAAGAGCTTGTAGCCTTTGATTTTGGCACTTCAGTCAGGTGAATCATCCCACCACATTTCTGTGATAGCCACTATGTCATAGTTTTCCTGGTGCATCGTGTGGCTTCAAGCTCCCCGTTTGTTGCTCTTACTGCCTGCATTGGTACAGATGCACTTCAGATGAGCTAATGATTCCACCACCTTCTTGTGAGTGCGGTCCCATTTCCTACCACATGCTTCTCAGGTGCTTTTGTGGTTTCTGAACATCTATCCCTTCTCTCAAATGAAATGGCAGAGGGAGAGTCTTCACTAGTCCACCATACTTAAAGCCCTGGCATGCTTCCCTTGAGCTTATTCCTAACAGGCCCAGTTACCTCCCCTTCCCCCCTCATATCTAGTTTAAGGATGTGACAGTCTTGTGCATTTTTGGACCTTGTCTATTTTTGGACCTAGAAATATGTTGTTTGATCCAAACTGGTTGATTTGTTTTCAGATTTCGATGATCCTTACATCACCAAGGCTCATAAGATTGAGTGGTGTCTAGCTAATGTTGATTTTACATCTAGTACATCCTAAATGTGCAGAAGATAATAACCATCTGCTTAGATTATGTAAACTAGAGCAGTTTTGAGATAGGTGGGTATTTTTAGAACAGATTGTTCATTTGCATGAAGTACTTTGGTCTGTGAGGTCTGTGACTGTGAGGAGCTCTTCTGCAGGAAATGTTTTGGTTCCATTCATCTAGTCAAAGAGTCTTTCTCTAGAGAGATGTATTTGCCTTTAAAAGCCTTCAGATGAGGATCTCCTTTACAAATACAGTTGTTCCAATTTTGTGGATTCAAATGAATTTCTGGCCCAGTTTTCACAATTCTCTTTTGGAAGTCTTCACTCAAGAAGTTGTCTCCTTTAACCGTGTATAGAATTCACATGTACTTTAGGAGGTATCTGAAATGTTAGGCACAAGTTAGATTGGGTCCGAACTCCGACCGGTTTTCTGAGACACAGAATCAAGAGTTGATTTGAAAGGCTAAGAAGAGTCTGTTCAGTGCTCTTCTTCATCAACAAATAAGGAAATATAATCTATGTGGAAAAATCTGTTCTCATTGTACTACTGACTTTAAATTCCCTGTAAACATGGTGCTGTCAGAAATGTTTGACTTCCACTTGTAACATGGTACTAGGAATTAATCCTAAATAAATAGAATATTGTGCAAATTATTATTTTATTACTATGCTCGTTCTAAATGAGATTTTCTGTTTCAAAGAGTTATATACCTCATCAGCCTTAAGATAGTGTTAGTGCTGTTAGAAGAATGTTGAAAGTTTGCTATTCCTTACAGAAATGCTAGGATGTAAACATGGAAGTTTGATGATAGGCTTTGGTGTGTTTATTTTCTTTTTACTAAAACAAAGCAAATCAAATGCAAATCACAGAGGATGGTTACGTGTGAGACATTCTGTTTGTCCTATCTTCTTTTCTTTTTCTGTTTAAAAAAGAATTTTTCAACAAAACCTGCAGTGTTTCACAAAAACATTTGAGCATTAACTGTTTAGAGTCTAGTTTTTTAGTACTGTGATCAGTTACTCAAATTGCAATTGTGAAAAAAATTTGCTTTCCAATGTAAGAGATCCTACCTGAACAATATTTACTTGAGTCTGTAAACGGACAATATTTACTTGATTGAATTAATTTGTCAGGCTAATGCAAAGGCAGTCCATCTGTAGACAGAAAGAGGTGAAATAAAACTACACTCAGTAGTAGGTTTCTTTCATTTGTGGATTTAAGGATGCAAAAAATGCGTAAAAAAAAAACAACTCTATGTTTTTTCTGGTATTTAAATTTCTGAAATTTAAATTTCTGAACTGCAAGATTTCTTATTTTAGGCAAGAAAAGATACCACATCTTGTAAGAAATGACCATGTCTGTGGTTTAGAAGAATATACTAGGTCACTATGTCCCTGTATACACACAAAGAACCAAAAATAATGATAACCATTCAAAGTGGTAATGTCTTTTCTAATATCACTATGAAATTCCTAAAACTGTTCTTCAAGAGCTAAGCTCTCAAGTAATTTCCCTTGTGATATCTCACAGTGTCCATCTCCAAAGTCATAGTAAGTTCCAAGACATCAGGCAGATTAAATTTTTAGTATACCAGGGAGTCCAGCCGTGATTTTGGGGATGTCCAAGAGCTGCAACTAGAAATAAATCTTGAAAGAACTCCTTAATCATGTATAACGACCTTAGACTTCGTGCATGAAACATCGTGATCTGTACAAAACAGCAGCTTTGACAAAAAAAACACCTGCATGCAACATCCCCTTTCAGAGTCTTAATTATTCTAGCAGATCCCTGGCATTATTAATTACCCTTGGGGACTTAAAGATTTGTTTTGGCACCCTTTCCTCCAGGCTGCTTTTTATACTTCCTCTACTATAAAAAAAACCCCAAAACATTCTGCATTTAAAAAAGCCATTTGTGACATCCTTTCTGCTTGGCTGTTTGCATTTAGAATTTTTTGTATTTCAGTCTCTCTAGTGGCACTTGGTCCAGGATTTATTAAATGGCTTGGACACAATTCTTCTGAACAAGGTAGATGTGGTGCAAATTTATAGTCCCTTGCTTGTGCTTTTTAGAGATGTTCAAGCTATTAAATAATTCACATTTATCCATACAATCATTAATATTATTTCTAAACTAAACAACAAATATTAAATTGTTCTGCTAGAGCCATCAATATGTTGGTAACAATTAAAAAACTAAGATGCCTACATTGTTGTGTTTTATTTATCAGAGTTACTTAATTTTAACAGACACACATTTTTTTTTTGCAAAGCTGAATCTTAGTAATGTAGACTAGAATATGTCAAATAATGAATAGGGGTTCATTTCCAAAATCCCTTTTGTATCCAGATTGTGTTGAAGGTACCTAGAAGTATCATTACTATAAATGGTATAAAAGCCACTTATGGTCTAAATAAATGACACAAAGGTGGAAAGGATACTTTATTCTCATACTATAATAATACCCCCATTGTAATTCACTGTGGATGTGGAAATAAGGAGTTGAATGATTGAGACTTTACATACCTGTTTAAATTCTTTTAAAATATTTGTTCTATTTCTGTACAAATTTTTGTGATAAAACTTTAGGGAATTAATGCATTGAATGAGAAGCACAAAAATACTATAGTCCCACAAATATTGCTGCTAACAGGAAGTCTGTTTCTGAAGAATACTTGTGCATCTTGTCATGTTAGAGGATTAAAGACCAGAGGCCAAAGGTAAAAGAGAATCTTCTTGTGGCTTCTCATAGAATGACAGAATGTTTTGGATTAGAAGGGACCTTTAAAGGTCATCTAGTCCAGGTCCTCTGCAATGAAGGGACATTTTCAACTAGATCATGTTGCTCAGAGCCCCATCCAACCTGACCTTGAATATTTCCAGGGATGCAACTTCTACCATCTCTCTGGGCAACCTGTTCCAGTATTTTGCCACCCTCATTTTTACAAGTTTCTTCTTCATATCTAGTTTAAATCTCCCCTCTTCTAGTTTAAAACCATTACCCCTTGCCTTGTCACAACAGGCCCTGGTAAAAAGCCTGTCCCCATCTTTCTTATAGGCCCCTTTGAAAACTGAAAGGCTGCAGTAAGGTCTTCCTGGAGCCTTCTCTTCTCCAGGCTGAACACCACCAACACTCTCAGCCTTTCTTCATCTGAGAAGTGCTCCAGCCCTCTGATCGTTTTTGTGGCCCTCCCCTGGACCTGCTCCAACAGGTCTGTGACTTTCTTATGCTCATTTGTTAGCTGAAAATCACAGAAAAATACAAGAATTCTGAAAGAAAATAACATAGTTGGCTTGTCTAGAGCTAGCATGGTGAGATATTTCTATGCAAAAATTGCCAAATACCCTTTACCAGCTTTCAGCAGGAAAGACCAATTTTGTATAGAAAAGTATAAATAAAATTAATGATTTCAGATCTTTGCTTGGAGGTTTTTAATTCATTCTGACTGTAATAAGTTCCTTATCCATGAAGAGACACGGCTGACATTATGCAGAGATAAATTAAGTTACCTTCATCTTCATTGCTGACGTGAATTTGGAAACCCTGGTATACTGACAACTTGTAAGCAGAACAGTTAAGATTTTGCTTACTCCTGTCAATACTCACCCATACAGTCACTGTACAGTTATAAGAGATAAAAAGAACTGCTCTTTTAAACATACCTTGAAAATGCTGACTGCCTGAGAATTTGACTACTCCCTAAGATTATCTCAGAAAACATCCCATAAGATGTACTGCAGAGTTCTACAGACTCACAGCCTGAAACACAGGTCTAGTTTCCTAGAAAGAAAAAGGCTCTTCTAATGACTTTTTCCATGTGTCAGCTTAGTGCAAGCCCAGGCATCCTTAATGTAAGATCCTAGAAGAAATCCAGCCTAGAGTCCATCTTTACATTTAAGATTTTCATGAACTAAATCAGTTTTGTTAACTGAAGTTTGTTTTGACGCAGTCTTTTTGCCAGAATTGCCGTTATACCCAGTGAAACATATAGATGTTTATTGTACCATTAGATTGTATTTCTTCCTCCTCAAGTATCTTCCACTTTTCATTGTACATAGTCACTCCTATTATTAAAGTGGTCTGTCTGGTGTCCCACAGAATGCATTTCATCTGAGCTGTCAATCTGTTAGCAAACTGGTAACCTCCAGCAATAGGATTCATCTTGATTGATTTCCACCCCCACCCCCCTTCTCTTCCATGTACAATTCTCTGCAGCACTTTCTGGGAAAGGAGAGTCTTCAAGATGCAAACTTTCACAGGTCTTTAAGGAACATTGCAGCTGTGCTTTATAACTTTCCTTTGTTGTAAAATGATAGTCAGTTATCTTAGTTTTACTGTAAGATCTTTGGTGCCTTCCCTGTGTCTTCCCAGACTCCATTCCTATCTCTGCAATCCTAGTGAGCAAGAATAGATTACAACTTTAGACAGGTGTCAGAGAATATGATTCCTAATGCTATCTCCTCCTGGGGCTATTATGGAGCCAGAGAGGCGTCTCCCCTAGATTAGCACTTTTATGGCTAGCAAATACAACAGAAAGCATTGTTGTCTGCTTAGTCCTCTCTTTAGTTTAGTCTCTCCTGCTCAGATCTGTCCCGATAAAACTCCATTAGGAAGGGAAAGCTTGTTCCCAGATTCTGCACAGTAGGTCCCAGCTGTGAGATGCTATTAACTGAAGATTTTCTGATAGCCAAAACATTAGACAAAGCCATCACAAGTGAAAACCTTGCTATGCAGCTTACACACTGAACAAGTGAAAACCATGGTCTAGATTGCAGTCGGGACTCTAGCAGAGTGCATGTGTGCTTATTCACATGTATAATCTGTCAGTGTCTTTTGTTGTACAGGTATTGGAAAGAATCATGCAGTTTGCTTCTCTTGGCATGTTAGATAAACATTTTCTTTTACATATCACGCAAAATGTGAGCCATATGTATGCTGTTTTGATGTCCACATAATGTCAAAGCTATCTTCCTCAATGTACACAAAGATTTATTACTTAGCTTAATAAGCAGGAAAAGAATAGTTTTACCTTGAAAAGCAGGGGTTTCTTTACAAGAAGTTGAAATTCTTCCCTGAGGAATAATCCGAAACAGGAGCATTTCTGTTTGTTCCTTTTGAAGCAATGTTATGAATGCTAGCTAGTGTGTAAGGGTCTACTTCTCAATAATAGCTCCCTAGGGATTGTTTTGGCTGAGGAAAAAGCTTAAGATGTTACTTCATATTTTTCTACATGTGTAGAAATAGCTGCATAGAAGCTTATTTCTTTATGGTATATGGGAATAGATATCAAATAATTGGTGAAAATGAGAGGAAAATAAAATCTTCTTCAGCCATTTAGACGTCTGAGCAGCAATTTTTGCTTTCCTCAGTATAATGTCCTGATATTTAAAAATCAAGAGTAAGTTACTTTCTTTCAATTGTACTGATTTCCCCGCTTCATGTTCTGCTCTTTGTTTTCTGTCACAACTGAAGAGTGTGTATGAACAGTATTCCAGTTGGCATGCCGAGTGATAGTATCTGTCTCTGATTTGGGCAATTAATTTCCTAGCTCTAGGGCACCAGGTGATTTTGTGTTTCTTCGTTCTTGTATCACCTGATCCCCTCATGTGTCAAAAACCACGTTAGTGGCTGTTAAACTCTAGCTATGTACTTCAGTGCTTTTCTGACTTTTTCTCAAGTGTATCACCTTCAAGAGTGGCACGTGCCTTATTTAATCAATATTAGAGTAAAGGAAGAAAGTCATTGCAGAGAGAAGCCACTTCATATCATCTGAAGTTTGGGCATGAAGTTGAATCAAGAATTTTACTTTACCACAGTAACTGGTTTCTAACATGAACATGGAACTGAGGTGAAGATCTTTGTGGTGTAGATGTTCTTGATGAGGTTGATGTGAAACACTTTATCCGTTTTTTGTTATTTCATATTTTTTCTAAACTATACTGCAGTGACTGGTGTTCATGAAAGAGTTTGGCTTGGTGAAGCAAGCCAGACAAAAAATAAGCAGAGATGGGATTTTTCTCTATTTAAAACGATAAAACTGTAAATAACAGAGAAGATAAAATAGAAGATAAAAATCATAATAAAAAATAATAAAAAAAGTATACCTGGGCTGTAAATAAAAATACAAACTACTTCAGAATCAAATGCTAAAAAAGTAACCTAAAGTACTTCCAAAGGAAAGCATGATTGCTTTTTGAAGTTATTGTATCAAACATGTATTTAATAGAAAGCTAGACTTCATGACCCACAGTGCTTTTTCTCCAGTATATGATGCTATTTAATAGATAGGTTATGACAGCTTTAATATGTGTAAACTTTATTTTTCAGGCTCAGAAATAACAAAAGCAGTTTCATATATGAAATGTTACTGTTTGAATTGGTTAGTGTTTATTAATTCTGATGTGCCAGTTATAATATAGTCCTGTTTACTGTGAAGTATTTATTATAAATATCAGGCTTGAAACTATATTTAAGTATTAAACTATAGTTATATTGAACTTTAATTGGATTTGTTGAAAAATATTAGAATATAATGACATTTTTTCTGGTACTTGCCTGTTGATATTGGTAATTTGTAATAGTATCATCTGGTTTATAACAATACTGCTGACTTGAATGCAAATGTTTTCATTTCAAGCTCTGTCCTTAACTAGGACCAATATAGTAGATAAAAATCCAGTGGGACATCACTACTAGACACAATTTTTTAAAAATCTAAAAAGCTATATAGAAATAAGTGAGGAAAAAAATTGAAGAATGGGAAGAGGGTGAAGTCAATTCACAGGCTAATGCTATTTAGGGCAATCAAGAAAAAAAATCTTCTGCAGATACATAATATCATTCCAACTTTAAATTAGTGATGCTGAAAACCTTCGAATTGTCCTGTAGACTATCAGTATTCCTCATATAAATGTATTGCTTTTTAGAGTAAAATTTGAAGCTGAATGAGAGAAATAAAATAAGCAGGTGTTTGGGGTTTTTTCCCCTTTTCCTGAGCAGAATTTATTAAATATATAGCACTAGCTTCTGGTGTCCTAAAATACAAAGTGCTTGTTGATGTGAGCTTTTCCAGCACAGACCACAAATGCTAATTTAAAAATACTCTGTCTGAAGCTTGAAGGTGATGCCTCTTACACTTAAAATTCCACATGCAGATATATTATTTACAATTACCTACTTTGGCCAACAAGATCCATCTCTGAATATATCTTTGAAGTGACTTTTATCTTATATTCTCTTGTAGCTGATAAGTTATTCATTGAAGTCTGTCTTATCAGTTGCTCTCTTTTCTGCAACCTGTCTTGCAGTTTGGTGAGCTGGCCAGAATGCCAAACTCAGAAAGATTTTGTGAGCACAAGAGCAATTCCTACTAAAAGCAGAATAGGAAGCAGTACACTTCACATTGAACCCTTTCTAAATCCAAGGCCTTGAGGAGGATCTCTAGATAGAAGCAGGAAAAGAGAAGTGTGGGAAGTGTTAAGAGGCCTTCAGGAATAGAACATTAGAAGTAAATAATATTATACTGAATGTTCATCCTTGGACAAAATGTTTTTGAGGTGAAGGAGCCTTCCAGAATTGTTCAAATTTAAAAAGCACCTCTTACATAATTTTGATACATTCTACACATAAAAGTGAATATACATCCTCTATTCATTCCATCAGGTCACGCCTGTCTTTGCTCTTTCTAATCCACAAAAAAATGTCTCTTTGTTCTGATGTTTTTATCAGGGGCTGGAGAGGAAGGGAGAGAGAGACTTCTGCTGAATGCTTGGCTTTGTTTTTAAATTGTGTTAGACACATTAAAATCAATGTGTATCAAATGGCTTGCTTTATTTTGTTTCTTTCTTCTTTCTGTCAAGCAGAAATAATAAATGAATGCAACAGATCAAAAAGGGACAAGAAAAAGTGAGACTGCCCTGATAAAAAGCCATCATTACTTTAAGATTTCTGGGGGAGGTTATGTGTTTTTCAGACTTATGATCATATTCACTCATTTTTTCAGTGCCCTGTTTGAGCTTACAAAAATTTTTAGGAGAATAGAACTTAGTAGCACCAAATCTTGTTCCGTGTTAGGATGTATACACAACTACTTGGCCACATGCTCCATAAGACCCACAACACATGAACAGGAAAAAAACATTTGTGTATATCAAGTGCAGTTCACATCTACATAGGCAAGAGGTCTGGTGGTTTCTGACTTTCCCATCCACGTCGATATCCAAGTCTGCATGTACATTGGAGTTGAGGCAGGAAAAATAAACGTGAGTTCTGAGCTCTGGCTACAGGAATAATTGACTCGGTCTGTTCCTGATGGTGCTTTTTCCAAAAAAAAATTCAGGAAGATTCAAGCTTTTTAAGTTTGATACTGGCAGCTGGGTGCTCTTAGCAATCACAATCATCTTCTCATTGGCCTCCTCTGAGACATAAAGTGCATCAGGTAAAGATAAAAATATTACTACTTTCAAGGCATTGCTGAGGCTGACTATCATGTTCCTGTTTTCACTGAATTGAATATATGTTATAGGAAGAAAAAAAATTGACTCCAGCAAGTTACCTGGAATTTATTCTCTTCTTAGTTCTGTGAACACTGCAAACCACTTAAGCTATACTCTCCTGATTTATAATATCACTAAAATTCCTCAACAGAATTATTTTCCAGGAAATCACTGTAGATCATTTCTTACTGTACATGTGTGTGCTCTAAGTGTAATGTTTCACAAGAACATTTATATTTCTAAATGCTTTGAGGTTGATGGTGGGATTAATTTTTTTTTACAGGTTAGTTTCATGATTTTTAAAAATGAAGCTGACATATAAGTAGTATTTCAATAGCATACACTGTTTATGTACTGTATCTATGTACCACTGGAGCAATTTCCAGGATGCAGCATCCTTTTGTGGTGGTTTCTCTCAGCAGCTGCTGTATCTTTCCCACTACATGATTCTTTATTTATCTATTTATTTATTTTGCCTCTTAGGATTTGATACCAGCATTTTACCAATTTGCAAAGACTCCCTTGGCTGGATGTTTAACAGGCTCGATACGAACTATGACCTGTTGTTGGACCAGTCAGAACTTGGAAGCATTTACCTTGACAAGAATGAGCCATGCACCAGGGCGTTCTTCAATTCTTGTGACACATACAAGGACAGTTTGATATCTAACAATGAGTGGTGCTACTGCTTCCAAAGACAGCAAGGTAAAAGATGAGAACAACCTGCATATGTATGTGACTGACGTTTTTGTAGTGCTTTATCTTTTTTTATAATGTCAAGATTACAGTCAGCTACAAGCTCTTAAATGATGTACCATGAGTTTGACGTTCCTGGTTTTGACACCAGTTGTGTGTACCTAAAATGAAGTATAGGAAAAAAAACCAACCAAACAAACAAAAAACAACCCAAGCTACATGGAAAGGCTTGCTAGAAATTCAAGGATTCTAAATAAAGTGCCAAACAGCAGCTAGTGCTTTTACAGCAATATTGTTTCTTATGTCAGTAAGTATGCAGAGTAAAGAGAAAAAAATGACATTATTTCTTTCCCAAACTACTTCAACTACATTATAAAATAAACTTTTTTACTGCTAAAGTAGGGCATCTTAATGTACTGGTTTGTGAGCCTATTAAAATAACTGAATTAACATGGTTAAAGTTATTTCCAGACATTTTGATCTAAACCAAATTGATTTTTACTGCCTAGATGAGCCTCTCGTTAATGTCCTGATGTGATTTGCTTAAATAAACACATCCTTTATCCATTATTTTCCTGAGGACCATATAACAATCTTAGATCTAGGTGAGACATCATATAAATTATATAATCAAACTAGTTGTAATGATTCAAAGAATTTGCTCATTAAATAATGGCTGAAACTGGACAGAATTGACCCTTCATTTTTCTTAGTAAAATGAGGGAGATTTCCAAAGGGGTAAATAGTCACCAGAGTCCAAATTTCTACTGCAGTAGAGGAGGTAAGACTGATTTGGGGGAAAGTTCAGCCTTTTTGAAAGGTTTATTAGCAGTTTTTAAATCTCACTTGTGCCCTGAAAACACTTGTGATAAGTTTCCATTAGCACTCAGCATCTATTGTTTGACTGATTTCTGTGGAAATAAAGATTTTTATCATGACACATCTGCCAGTTGTAAATCTGAACAAAAATAAAGCAGTACTTCTGTAGCTACGTACGAAACAGCACATGTCTTTTCTTTGATAACTTTGTAGTTAAAAAGTTAACATTTAATCTTTCAAAACACCTAGTTTGTTTTATAAAGGAACAATATTTTGGCTTTTATTTTTATAAGCATGTATGTAATGCTAACAAAATCAGTAAACGAAAAATACCCCATCGTGGAAGTAGTTCTTAAAGTAAAGAAGAGAACATGTTTGGTTTGATGGTCTTTAAAATTAGAAAACAAACAAACAAAACAAAACAAACCCACAATTATTTCAGCTTAATATATAAGCACCCAATTCTTTGGAGGGCAGCATAATTATTTTCAGTTGTCAGAGAAAGTGCAGGACATAATGTGTGGCTTAGTATGGTCCAAGGTTGTTCTACCAACTGGCTCTTCAACCAGTTTCATATAATGTGTGTACTGCATATCCAGGGCATTAATTGCACAGTAGTTTTGTATCTGGTAGCCTATAAATACTGTTTGTCTAAAACATTTGCTTAGTGCATTGCTAGAACCCAAGGCTGGTATCATAAAATCTAATCTAAACATGACTGAATTATGTTAATTGTAACCCGAAGGCTAAAAATCTGGGACCTTGGCTTTCAGTGACACTGACTCTCCCCATTGCAGAATCCAACACTGGCAAGCTTTTCTTCCCTTTCTACCAGTTTCCTCACTGTCTTGACCATGGTGTTGTGATATGGTGCTGATTTAAATTCAGATTAGCTAGCTTTGGATAGCACAGTGTGTTTGAGGATACAGTAAAAAATACGAATCCTCAACATTGTGAATGAGGTGAAGTCTGAGTTTTGGCAGTCCTTGCACATTAAACACACACTCCATGCCTCCCAAAAATAACTCTGTCAACAGAATCTGTGTTCTCCTTTTTTGAATGTGTAAGGAGGGGGGAAAAAAAGAGCTTATAGTCTTCTTTTGTCACATCTTATTATTAGCTCTTGCACAACTGAGACCTAACTCCCTAGTGCATTCGTGACCCACTGAATTCTCTATTCATAATTCGCAGTGTTGTGCTAAATCTTGTAATATGTTCATGCTTTGTTATGTTTTACTCGATTGAACAATCTAACTAAGGCCTTTAACTGGACTTCTGCTAAGTAGAGATATTCAGGGACTTCTTTCTGATGTTTACTAAAATAAGTGGGCATTAACAGAATGCTTAAAGCCATGTAGACAGCTCTCTGTATTCAGTGAGCTTAGCAGATGCTTTCTGGGCACATCTACGGTTTTACAGCACTGCTGTATGTTCAGAGTGAATAGAAAATTTAGTCAAAAATTTGTATCATGCTGGTGTAGAAATTCCATTGAGCTTTTTAAAAGTATGTAGTATTCATTTGAGCCATTATCTGAGAAGCCCTCTTGTTCTTTTGATCTTAGCTTCACAGTTCAAGACTGTCAGATGAGTACTTGAACTCTTCATTCTTTCTGGTTGAGGTCTATCATGATGCTTTACAGAACACTAGACCCATTACTGCACCTTACTCACAACTTCTAGTCAGTTTAAGCAACTTCTTATGAATACTTAAGCCTAATCTTCCTTGCTCAGGAGAAGATCTTCCTCTAGTAGCTGTCCTGCCTTGACTAATGCTTAAACACTTACATATGGCTCAGTGGTGCAGATTGCATTTTTTTTCTTAGTCTTACTCTGCTTTAAGTGTAGTTTAGTTCTGAGATACATCCAAGACACTAATGCATTTCTGAGATCCTCAAAATTGGCACTTTGCCAGTGCTCTTTGCAAGTCTTCCTGCATGCCTTAGTCACTATTGCCCTCACCTTTCAACTACAATTCATGGAAGTGCTTCAGTGCCCATCTTCAGAACTTATTTTCTTAGTTTTTTGACACTAGCTTAACATTTTAATGCTTTTTTAAATGCTGAAACACTTCCAATGTTGTCCTTTTTATAGGTTGGATTTCTTTCTGCCAGCACTTTATCATTATTACAGCTTTGGTTTTGTTACATCACTGCTTCCAAGTAGGAGAGTACCCAATTTTGCTGGGAATATTAATGCTTAGCACCTAAGTATTTCTTTACTGCAGATATCTGCATGGATCCATTCATCCAGCACTTCTTTAGGTGCCTTTTTCTTACAGGTTCTTCCATCTGTCAAGGCAGGAACACATCTTCATGACATTAAAACTGGTCTCTCTTAGAGAAGAATAATTACAATTATTCGTCTTTGTTATATCAGTTTTTTCAGACAGCAGTTCTAAGGGAAGGTGTAATGTGCTTTAACACAAAATCTCAATTATGTGTTAAAGAAATCTTTTCCCAGAAAGATGTCTTGAGATACAGTGCTGATGCTCCAGGTCCCTGAAGTTGAAGCCTTGGTTGTCCAAGAACAATTATAATACTTAACCTCAAGCACAGGCAAGGCACAACACAGCAGCCTAATTGGTAGTGGACCACATGCCAGAAACTAGACATTTTGCCAAATATTATCTACTTGGTAGATAAAAAAATCACTGTTTTTTATTGAATGAGATGGAGAATCTGAAAACTGGAGAACTCACTATGTGGGCAGAAGATCCCTGAGACACATCTGTTAGAAATCCTAGACATTTCATGTCTAATCTACCAGCTTTACTCCCACTGATCTGTTCATGTGTCTCTTTTTGGTAAATCAAAGCTTAATCATACTAGCCTTGCAGCTCCTCTTGACACAACTGAATATTGATGTCTCATGGGATACTCTGGTGCACATCAGTACTTTGAGCACTGAAGAACAGTGGATGGCTGCTGTTAAGTGGTTCATGAATCACTCATAAAAATGCAGTGATATTGTCAGAAAGACATCAGTGGAAGTAGATTAAGGATGAAGATGGTTAAGTCTCTTATTTGTATTCAGATTAGCAGAAAGACTGATGTCAGATTCATTTCTATTTGAAAGAAAGGCACCATGAGTTTATAAAGGATTTTTTTCTCCTTAGCTCAAAACTCCCACAAGTTGTCCAGTGACACTACTTTTTTTTTATTTAAATACATTCAGAAATCTAAAAGAAAGCTTTTCCAAAATCAGGCACTAATTGGAAAATAGAGGAGAGTATTACAATTTGGGTGAGGAAAAAAGATATGCTGCAGACCAAAAGGAATTGGTTGAACTTCTAGCCTGCCATTCTCTTTGACAGTTTTAAGCACCAGAGTGATTTAGTATTGTTAAGAGTTTTTGCTGCTTTTATCCTGAGAAGCAAAGCTTAAGTGTGAATCTTGAAGACCTAGCTTCTGAGAAGAAGAGAGTTTGGGGTAAGTAACTTTCTCATATTGCCTTGTTACCTTTTGGTTAGTGGTCTTGCTTTTTGTAATTCTGCCACCAAAGATTTATAGCTGTAAATGGAGACTTTTATTTTTTCTTTAGGAGTAGTCCATCATTTTTACATTTCTACATGTTAGTGCTCATCTGTGACACCCTGTGTTAATAATTTAGGGCTTTATCCATAGAATAATATGCATGTTTTTTTCTTGTTTGACTAGCTCTTCTCCTTCAGCATATTCCCCATCTCCTTTGAAAGATAGAATAGAGTAGAATAGAATAGAATAGAATAGAATAGAATGATTTAGGTTGGAAAGGACCTTAAAGATCATCAAGTCCAACAATTAACGTAACACTGTCCAGTCCACCACAATCCTAGATCATTCTAACCTCTGGTGCCCATGTGCATAAATGACTATCATTTTTTAGATTATCAATTAATTGGAAATACCTTTGGGTTATGAAATAATCGATCCTCAGAATGTTGTACAATTAAGAGCTTTACTCTTTAAATACTAGGAAAGACAGAAAGCATAGTTTTGAAAGGTAATGAACATCTCTGGCGTAATAGAGACTATGATCATCATCCAAACACTTCTTAAAACAAGAAATGCAAAACTTCATACAGCCTCAGAAAATACTCAAAACACTAAATGCTTAAAATCCACCCAATGATGTCAAGACCAAGTGGGTTTCAAGAGCACACACAGAAAACTGGTCGTCTGGAAAATTTGTTCTGGCTCTAAGCCTCCTGTGAACAGTGTTTTAAAAGTAAAGCCTGCTTTTAAGGCCTCCATTCTAAAAAAGAATCCTTACAGATTTATTGTGAAAACCTGTCCCACCAGAGGCAAGGCCCCTCTAAACGTTAATAAGCTTCTTTAAATGTATGGGATATGTAAATAGCATTTAAATTGTAAAGCCAAGAGAAATTAACAGTCTGCTGTCGGTAAGGGGTTATTACTATCTTCCAGATTCTATTTACTCTGTTAGATAAGAGCTTATGAATAATACCAAAGGCTTATTGGCATAAGCCTTGGCTATGCCAGCCAAGGGGCTCTGTGTTCACCAGAAAAAATATTTTTGATCCCAGTTCATCCAGGCGTTTGCCACCAGAGTTTATTTCCACAAGAAAGGCACCTCAAAGTATTACAGTGTATTCTTCCCATTCCTGCACTGCCTTGTGCACCTTGCATTGCTCTCAGCTCAGAAGTCCTTTTTCTGTTTGAATAGAAATCAAAGTAGTTTCACTGTGTTTCAGAAGGGAGCCTTGAGTTAATTGCATGGCAAAGATATATTCTAAATAATCAGTCTGCTCAAGTAAAAAACGTATTAATATTTGTTGTAGTGAGACAGTCTCAGGATATTGTCTGGGAACAGTATATGTGAGTGAACTCAGTAATAAATACTATTGCTGATTCAGAATGAGAAATGCCTTTGTGTTAATGATCGAATTTAGTAGACAATATCAGTGCTCACAGATCTGTACTTCACTATCCGATTCTTTCCCTTATTCGACAGTAACAGATACACATTCACGTCTTTCCTTCCCATTCATGGGCCATACTGTGACTTGCTTTTATAGGCAGTAGAAAATGAAAATTACTCGGAACTGGAGTAACCTATAACTCTGAAGAATGGAAAATGGAATTTTAATATCTATTCTGCCTCTTAGAGCCATCTAAAGTGTGGACACTGTTTTTAACTTATGTTTGCTGAACATGGGGCTTCGTACCCATGGAATTCAGTCTCCAGTTTTCTCAATTAGAATCACAATCTTGTAGATAGCGGTGGAGAAAATGCTTATTTTCCTAGTGTAGTACCTGAAAGAACATTTGAACCTGACTTTGTAGAATCACCGAATCACAGAAGTGACTTCTAATGGGGACCAAAGGCAAACAAATAAAAGAGCCATCCTATTTGAACCAATATACGAGGCAATCTTCACAGTCCCGCTATGATTTCTGTAGACTGATAAACCAGGGTGTGATAGCTACTATTTTGATCTAGCATTCCTTGATCCTCCAGACTAGTGACTAGATGCTCCTTTACAGCTGAGTGGCCTTCTGCACAAATCCACGGTGATGCTCAAATTCATAATTCTGAAGCTGTAGCAAGGTGCAGTGATTCTTGTGTTTCAGATTTTCTAAGATGACTAGCAATGCAGGATGTCTATGTATGTTAATATCAGTAGAGTGACCTTAAAATGGATCAAACTGGGTAGATTTAGTCATCTGATTTCTTTCCAAGATATGGTGTAATCTGTTCAACATTTTTTATGTCATTTTAGACCCACCTTGCCAGACAGAACTCAGCAACATTCAGAAGCAGCAAGGAGGAAAGAAGCTCCTAGGTGAGCCATAGATCATTCTTTTGAAGGTTTTATTGCTTACATAAATAACCCCAGTGAAACAGCAACATGAAATCAATATTAATCCAACAAGGATAGACTGCAGTAAGTTCTGGCAACAAAATTTATGAAGTTTTTGAAAGCTATTAAACTTAGTTTTATTACCTTACCTACCAAAAGATAGTATATCTGGTTTATTACCCTAATAGAAGATAGTTTTTTACAGTTATAGAGAGGACAGTATAAGGCATCCCAAAATTAGTATCTCTGCTGATCCTTTACTCATATTATTATTTAAGTAGTTGAAATCTTTGTTGTGAATCATTTTATACTGTATCAATATTACTGAAATGTAAAATCTTCATTGTACAGTTAACCACTGTATAAAAACTGCAAAAAAAAGGCTTGGCCCAAAGTAGTCAAAACTGTATTTCTGCTAAGGTAGGTTTCTCACAACTATGCACTTCAAAATGCATTCATGTGAATGTTTTGTGTGCTGTGGTTTGTCCACATTTTATGTTTCTTTCAAAGAGTCTCTGTTCCCAGTGAAAAACAGTGGATTATTCCACCTAGGGCAAGTCACTGTCACACAAAATTAGTCCCCGATAGTGTCATTGTACTCTTGGTGGAGAATCCTTTTGGCTTAGAGTCTGATTTTCATACAATCATGGAATCGTTTCAGCCGGAAGAAACCTTCAAGATCATCAAGTCCAACCTTATTCCCAGCCCTGTCAAAACCACTAAACCATGTCCCTAAGCACAGCATCTGCCTGGCTCTTAAACACCTCCAGGGATGGTGACTCCACCACCTCCCTGGGAAGGCTTTTCCAATGCCTGACAACCCTTTCAGTAAAGAAATTCTTCCTAATATTCAGCCTGAACCTCCCCTTTCCTAGGTATTTTGCATACAAATGCAAATTTAACATTCATTGGTCACTTTCTTTCTTGAAATCAGTCCTAGACTGCCACATGTTATTTTCCCTCCCACATTTTCTATATTCAGTCACTTTCTGATAAACTCAATTCAGTAATAGTAAAACGGGCAGTGTAGAGGAAACAGTAAAAGATAGTTACTTTCTCCTATAACCATTACATTTGCCAAGAGAGAGTTTTTAATATTCAATGTTTATCTGTCACAGGGCTGTACATCCCCCTATGTGATGAAGATGGTTATTACAAACCAAGTCAGTGCCACGGAAGCGTAGGGCAGTGCTGGTGTGTTGACAGATATGGTAATGAGGTGACAGGATCCAGAACAAATGGTGTGGCAGAATGTGGTAAGTTGAGAACCTCTTGTGGCTTTTGGGTTTGAGGAGCTATTCCCTTTCACTACCAATAGCATTAAATTTCTTCAGTTAGAACAGATCTGGGACCCAACTACATGGATTTTGAAAGCAAAAAAATAGCAAAATCTATTTTGTTATTGTTGTTATTTTGTTAGTTTGACAACTCCTATCACTGTGTCAGCTGTAGACCTCATATATGTGCTTGGCATAGTGTATAGAAACCGGGGGAAATTAATTATTATTATTAGGCAAGCCCCAAAATACCTGATGGAATCCCTTTGAGTAATCAACATACTAGCAAATTTAATTTGACATTTTTTCAGGTTATGTTGGAAGAAATTGCCAGAAGTTCCTAAATATTCCCTTATTTTTTCCTTCCCTGCAGAACTGTACAAATTATTCCAAGAATTCCCATGTCACCTTTATTTGATGTCCCAGATACAATAAAATATTTTCCTTTTTTTAAAAAAAAAAGTCTTACATTACTCCTTTCTACTTTTTTTTTCCCAGCAAAAGAACATAGCCTGAAACAAAGGGTAAATTTAACACAATATTTGACATACAAGCTCAGACCTGTGGTCCATTGAATCCAGAATCTTTTCTAGATAAATGGACAGTTTTAGATCAAGATAATCTGTAAAAACTGAGCAATAGACAGTGTCTATTATCCTTATTGTGCTTATTGTCATCTGTAAATTTGACTTAATCTCTCTCAGTCGCTCCTGGCACTCATTGTACTTCTACAAATACATAAAATTTGTCTTCTTTTGTTAACATTGAGAAGTTTGTCCCTATTGAAGGGATTTTCTTTTAAGAAAAAACAATGTTTGTGTTATTTGTCTTTTATTTCTATGTCACACCGTGCAGTTTAAAATAAGAAGTTGTCCTGAAAGTAAATATTCTGGTGTGCCTTTTGTATACTTATATATACTATACTCTAACTATGTGGTGTATCTTATGTGTCCTTTCTGTAACTGTCACGTTTTTAGCTATCGATTTAGAGACTTCGGGTGATTTTGCCTCTGGCGATTTCCATGAATGGACAGATGATGAAGATGACGAAGATGAAATAATGAATGATGAAGATGAAATTGAAGATGATGATGAAGATGAAGGAGATGATGATGTTGATGATGATGATGATCATGACGGATACATCTGATGGTCTTAGGAGGTCCACAAATTGTACCTTTCTGAAACTCCCAGGATGACATTTCACAAAATCCCTTTGCTCTCTGGGATCAAAAGGATTCTAACATGTATATTTTGTATGATTATTTCAAACATTGCAGCTGGAGTCATAGACTTTTTTTTGTTTAAATAATAATTATATTATGTGCTTTTGAGTTTTTAAATGCCTTTGCGCTGAAGAAAACACATTGGAAGTCTAGCCTGAAGAAAGAGAGGTTATGTGCTACTGAAAATACAAATGTACAAAACTCACTATAAAGACAGCCAGTCTCTTTGAAAGCCCAGTGAAAAGATATTTGGCCTTACTTGCAGCGGTGCGTGTCCTCTTCAGAACACATACTGTAATTTAACTTCAGTTCTGTCAGTATTCTAGGCCCTGCGGGCTTTGCAAATTGTCCGTTTAATAAATAAAAATTGTATTACAGAAAAAACCAAACCCTTGGTGCATGAGGAGCATCTTAAAGCCTTTAATTAACCAAAGGTACGAAGAAAAATTATTAGGAGAGCAAAATAAAGCAAAGTCCTCCTTCGTGTTTGCATTTGTGGTTATGATTTGTATGAGGAAATGGTGAGGTTATTGAAAGGTTTTTCAAATGCAGTAGCGTGGACAAGCACCAATTCTGTAATTCTGAAGTTTTCTTGTCCTTCCTTCATTTTTTATTTTCATCTCAAGGTCATATAAGCTTTATCGGTGTTTCTTCAAACATTGCTTCACCCTTTGTTGTTTTTCTGTGTATCTCTAATCAGATTAGCTTAAAGTATTTTACATGGAGAAAGAAGTTTGCTTCAAATGATATAACCTTTATACATGACTGTATTTCAGAGTATTGGCACTTGCCCCAAGGTAGTTTTTAATAAATGTATAATGATACTTTTTATTTTCTTAAATCAGGAAATAGTTTTGCATCTTTATCTTAATTCATGTTGTTTTCTGTTCCTAGTGCAGAAACTTAGAGAACGTATTGTAAAGGTGCCTTGCAAAATAGAAATAGAGAGGTTTTAGCATGCATACCAGTATAGGATGTTAGGCAATAGCTAAGCACACCCAGTTACCAAATTAATACCAGTATAGGTACTGCTGCTGGAATGAAGAAAATGGGTTATCTTATTTTTTTTTTTCCCTATTGTTATGTAATTACCATGTGGACTAGATTATTGTGTAGAGTAGCACTTAAGATTTGACTGTAGAGAAAATTACTTTAATCACTGTATTTATGTTAGCATGTTAATTAATTGTGTAGACATTTTAGGACTCCACCATCTTTGTTCATATCATATCTATTGCTTTCTACCCACAATAAAATTGACATGACCTGTATAATGTAATACAGGTTGTATAATTTCAAAATTGGATCACTGGTTTCCCATTGTTAAATAAAAGGAAAATCAGTTTCTTATTTGAATTAATTGCTACACATTAAATACTAAATTTAATGTTTATCCAATGTAATATTGAAAAGTATAATGCATTTTCTTTTTTACTGTTTCTGTATAGTTTGCAAAATAAAGCCTCTTGTAACCAACCTTTGGCCAGTATAGCCCATCATTTTGCGTTTTTGCATAGTTTGAAATTTTGAAGCAGGAAGAATTAATGTTTCAGATATTATTTCACCTATTAAAATATGTATTTATTTGTATAAAGCCATTAATTAATATTTTATTTCCAGTACAGAGGTACTTTGGACTAACGCAAAACACATAGGGAGCTTTTATTTTTCTGTATTTTTTTTCCTGAATTTTCTATAGCTTTGTTATGTACTTTCATGGCATTGTCTTCATTACATAGTAAAGAAACATATTTCTCTTCAAACTCTGTCATAATTTGTGGGGCATAGTTGTATTATTTTCTTAAATAAAAGTAGTTAAGAGTTTACCATTCCAATGTAGTGGAATTTTATCAGTTTCTTATGGCTAAACTTAACTGATATATAAATTGATTTTAAATAAAGAAGCTAAAGAAAAAATGTTGTCTTTATTGGCTGATGTAGCAAGTCGTGTTGGGGGGCGGGTTCTGATGTGATAAATGGTCATTAGATGATGTCAGAATTTAGGGTCAGGGTGGCCCCTTAGATCTATAACAGAGGTGGTCTGTTAACCCCCCCTCC
>JANHFX010002123.1:61085-77676 GCA_027560015.1 Chloroceryle amazona
CACTCATCCCCCAGTCTGTAGTGCTGCAGGGGGTTACTGTGGCCAAAGTGTAGGACCCTACACTTGGTCTTGTTAAATGTCCTGTTATTGGTCTCAGTCCATTGACTCAGACAGTCCAGGTCCCTCTGCAGCATCTCCTGACTTTCCAGCAGATCACCTCTCATCCCCTCATCCAGCTCGTCAATAAGGATGTTGGATAGAACTGGGCCCAGTACTGATCCCTGGGGGACAGCACTGGTCACCGGACACCAACTGGATGCGGTACCATTCACCACCACTCTCTGGACCTTCTTGTCCAGCCAGTTTTTAACCCAGCGACAGGTTTAACTTGGACAGGTGCATCTGTCCAAGTCATGGGCTGCCACCTCTTCCAGGAGGATGCTGTTGGGAGACTGTGTCAAATGCTTTGCTAAAGTCTAGGTTGACCACATCCACAGCCTTCCCCTTGTCTACCAGATGGGTCACCCAGTCATAGAATGAAATCAAATTGGACCTTCCTTTCCTAAACCCATGCTGACTGGGCCTGACTTCCTGGTTGTCTTGCATGTGCCGCTTGATGGCACTCGGGATGATCTGCTCCATAACCTTGCCAGGCACTGAGGTCAGGCTGACAGGCCTATAGTTTTCTGGATCCTCCTTCTGGACCATCTTGTGGTCAATCTCCTGTCATCTGGGACCTCCCCAGTTAGCCAGGACTGGTGATAAATGATGGAGAGCAGCCTAGCCAGCTCTTCTCCCTGCTCCCTAAGCACCCTAGGATGAATCCCATCCAGAACCATAGACTTGTTAGGATCTAAGTGGCACAGCAGGTCACTATTTCCTCCTGGATTACCGAAGGGATATTCTGCCCCCCTATCTCAGCCTACCAACTCGGGCCCTCAGTTGCCCTGAGGATAGTCAGTCTTTTTTGTTAAAGATTGAGGCAAAAAAGGCGTTGAGCACCTCAGTCTTTTCCCCGTCTTTTGTTACTATGTTCCCCCCTTCATTCAGTAAGGAATGGAGGAACGGAAGACCATTCTCGTCTTGCAGAAGAGTAAAGAAGTTTAATATTCTTTCTTCCCTGAAAATTCCCCACTAAACTGGAAGAGGGGTGACTGTGCATGGGTTTTAGTCCTGAAGTATCAAAGCTACCTGTCATCAAGTCAAAATACGTTCATTTATTATAGAACTGTAGCAATGGAGATTCATGGCCATTTGGGAGAATTTTAGTGGTCCAAAACGAAAATAGCAACAACACTTGAATTGTTTCTCATTCATGAGGAAAAGACAAAGATTTCTATTGTGAGACTTCCTTTGAAAACAACCTTACTTTTTAAAAATAACATGGAACAGGTTCTCCTGGTAGCTGTACTAGGGCACATAAAAAATAATCAAGTGGTTGGTGACAGCCAGCATGGCCTCACAAGGGGCAAGTTGTGCCTGACTAATCTAGTGGCCTTCTATGCCAAAGCTACAGCGCTGGTTGACATGGGAAAAGAGAGGTGATTCTCCCCCTTTGCTCTTGTGAGACCCCACCTCGAATACTGCGTCCAGTTCTGGTGTCCCCACCATAAGAAGGACATAGATCTGTTGGAGCGCATTCAGAGGAGGGACACAAAGATGATCCAGGGGCTGGAGCACCTTTGCTACGAGGACAGGCTGTGGGAGCTGGGATTGTTCAGTCTTGAGAAGACTTTGGGGGGACCGTATAGCTGCCTTCCAATACCTGAAAGGAACCTACAGGAAGGCTGGGGAGGGACTTTTTACAAGAGCATTGACTGATAGGACAAAGGGAAATGGGTTTAAGTTGAAGGAGAATAGATTTAGATTAGATTTTAGGAAGAAATCCTGCAGCACGAGGGTAGCAAGACATTGGAATAAATTGCCCAGAGACGTTGTGGCTGCCCCCTCCCTGGAGGTGTTCAAGGCCAAGTTGGACAGAGCCTTATGTACCCTGATCTAGTTGAGAGGCATCCCTGCCCATGACAGGGAGGTTGGATTAGATGATCTCTAAGGTCCCTTCCAATCTAGGCCATTCTATGATTCCATTCTATGATTCTATGATCAAGTTTTACCAAGTTTGGGGTGTTAGAACAGAGTAGTGACTAACAAAATACTTGGTTTATTTTGTTTGAAAACTAACAAAGATTGCTGAGGTTTTCTCTTCTTTCAAAAATACTCCAGAAATAGCATTCTATAGGAAGAGTCCAATTTTGCAGCTATAATGCTGTGTTTCTTTTTCCTGATTTCTCAAGAAAAGTGCAGTTATTTGAATACCTACTGTAATCTAGAGTTGATGGGTTTTGAGAATTCTGCAAAACTTCTGTGGGTTTGTGCAGTATGACCAGACAATATTCTATTGTCCTGCATTAGTGTCAAGGAACTGAAACATGCTTTAATTCACAGTTGTATGAAGTTATCTGTTTTCTCATGTAAACATTTGTTCTTGAAGAAAACAAAATCTAGAGGTGATTTTAAAGTATAAATGCAAGCCAAATCCCCCCAAGTAAAAATTTGCTATAAAAACTTGCTTGGTTCATACGAGGCATATAGTATTAAATTGAGTTTGAAATGGTTAAAAACTGGCTTAAGAATTCTTACTGCAGCTACCTGAAAAGTACAGTTGTAGCTATATGGAAGTTTAGGTATTTCTTTTGTGTTGGGAAGTTTTCGTGTCTGCTCAGTGTGATAAAAAGATGTATGCAAAGCTAATGTCATTGGTTTATCTGTTAGTGTAACTCAAGTGAGAGGATACACAATATGAATTCACACCATAACAGCACAAACTGATGATACCAGGCTGGTTCTTTGCGTGTAAATGAACTTGCTTCCCTCAATTTTCCCATGTGCTCAGAAGCATAGGTTAGTTTCCAATGAAAGGAGGAAATCAAATGTTGGGGAGGGCTGCTTTCTTCAGCAGTAAGAATGTAGAAAGAAGGCTCCGTTGAAGGCACAGTATCTTAAAAACATGGTTTAAATAAGACTCTTCAATAATTCTGTAAAGAAAAAAGAAAACCTACCAATGGTTTTAATTTACACCTTGAAAGCATACCTGAATATAACTTTTGCTCATGGGAAGACAATTTTAATAGTTAAGGGGAAAAAAAAACCCAAACCCAAAAACTGGTAGTAACACTGTAAGTAAAGTAAGCTCAAAGGAAGGCAGGAGAAAAGAAAACTTAGAATGAGACAGTGTTAAGGCAGAATCTATGTATTTGAGTAGCTGACCGATCCGATCACTGAATAGAAAAGCGTAAGGATTCTAAGTTCATTGCTCATGCTGCTCTTTCCCCTCATAATTTCCCCACACGTTTTTATTAGGCTATGTAGCTTTACGGAATATCATTCACATCAGAAATTACATGCAAGTGCTGAGATTAATTCAGCTCACATAGTGGCATCGTGGCACAAAACACCTGTAGGAATTGCACCATTGACCAGCCTAGAAGCTGAGGACATGTTGCTGGCACATTAAAATGTTCCTCAGAAGTAGTTAATAGCAGGTGTTGGCACAGATGTTATCTAGTACAACCACTACAAATGCTTGCCTGACTCGGTGCAGGGAATTGTCCAGAGCTGTGGTTTATATAAATGGTAATCTACTTCGATTCTGAGGTAAAAGTGGAATAATGCTAGTGGAAGTTGTGTATCTTGTTCATTAAGATAGCTTGATTTTTATCGAGTAGAAGTTGCACTACTCTTTTATTTCTTTGCATAGTAACTTCCATTAGATTCAGCAATGCTGGCTGAAGAGACATTGCCATCTAAGTAAATTTTCTGTATCGGTTTTGTAAAGAAAACAGAAATGTCAGAGCTCTCACAAGGTACATCACAAGGCCAAACAAGTAATGAGTAAATCCCCTAATTTACAGTTCACTCCTAAGATTCGTAGATCGGACTTACACCATAAACACTAGCTGCCCTCTTAACTGTTCTCTGGCCATATTTAGATTTAAATTATTATGAGAAAGTGCGTGAAAGGAGCTCTTGTTTTCCCCCTTTCAAATCTGTAATACATGTCTTTTACTGTTAACTAGAGATCAATTTATCTTAAAGTCTCTCCCACTGCACTGCTCCTTGAATACCCATGCATAACAGTGGCAGAAAGGCCTTACTAGGCCTTCAACACCAGGAATAAAATTACATAAAATTCCTATTACTTGCTGCTGTTCAAAGGTCATTTTCTTTCTTTTTATATGCAGACAGGAACCTTGCCCTGCAGCCCCCACCTCCTTTGACACAAAGGAGTGAATGTCGCTTTTGTGAGCAGCACAGGGTTTCAGAAGCCTCTATGGCCTGGCACATCTCATGTCTTGGTTATCCTTCCCCATGCTCCTAAGCAGCTGATGTAATTATGTTGAGACCTGCCCACAGAGAGGTCAGCTCTGCCCCAGAGTAGAGGTTTGCTCAAGAGGAGTTGCGTAAAGCCTAAGGGGTTTATGGTGGTGCTGCTACGGTTGCTTCCCCAAGGGTGATGGAAGAAAGGGAAAGATTCTTCTCTTTTTTTTGCATAGTGAAGTTATGCAAACCCATCACAAGGGCCTCTCTGGGCTCCATACTTTATCACCATAAAAGATGTTGGCTCTATCAATTGTGTCAACTTTCCATTTCTTCTGACTGGACTAGATGCACAGAATAGCTAGCTGCTTTTCCTTACTACATGCACAAAAAACCAACCCAGACATTCATGATATTAATAAGACTGCCTCTTTTTGCAGAAAATGGATTCCTATAGCAATGCCTCAAGACATTCAGGTGTCTTGCTCCAGTAAATGGCTTCCAGTCTTCTCTGAGCTGTGAACGCATTCAGCAGATCCTGACTTTCCCCCCGAAGCCGTTGCAGAGAATCAAAACAGCTTTTACACATCCTTCCTGGCCTAAGACTCACCCTTCAAGTAGCATCTTCTCAGCAGGCTGATGAAGTGAGCAATACATCCTCTGAATTGATTACAAAGGGACCAGGTATGACTCTCAATGATACCTCCTCTAACTATACCAAACTGGAATATGTTGTTCCCTTTTTCAAGTGTGACTTTAGTGGGGAGACTTCTTTTTTATTATGAAGATCCCATTCACTGTTGTTCTGGTCTCTTAGGCTATTCTCTAATGAAGATCATTACAGCCAATAGCCCTCTGCTGTGCACGTCAATTCTCAATGCATTTGGATGTATTCTCCAGCTTCATTGCATTTATTTTGCCACTAGATAATTCCAGTCTTCTAAGAATTACTACTGCAGTCAGGAAGCTCCAAGATTGCTCTTGGTCTCAGTATTTCATACGCTCAACAGATCTCTTTCAGTGGAAGACTGTTCATGTATGATTTGAGCAGAAGTAGATGGCCAACTTCATACTCATTTGGTACTAGCAATTGACTCAGAAAGTGAATGTTTTCACAGGTACTTCTCCCTGTGCTACTTTTCCTCTTACACCACCTTTTGCTTGCCCTCATGCTTGTTCTTCTGTCTTGTTTCTTGGAAAAAGTCTGGTTGAAATTTGTGAAATGCTTCATAAGAAGTCCAAATAATTAGGGCATATGTCTTGTCATTGTTGACCTTCATTGTAAATTCTTGAAAGGGAAACCTAGTGTTAGGCAAGAGCTCCTGGAGAGCTTATTGCTCTTTCTTTTTATTACTTGAATATCAGGACTGGGAAAGCCACATCTGGATCATAAGGGGAAAAAAAAATGCATGACCTGTTGTCTCAACTTTGCAATCTGTGTTAATATCTTACTTAAGGATCTCATCTAGTAGTATATAAAAAATTGATGTAAAAATAGTAAGCATTCCTTTCACCAAACTTTTACTAGCACCTGACTGGCATAATGGAGTCACTGGTAATTTACTCCAACATGATTGTGAAGAAAAAGACCTTTATAGCAGTAATATTATGTAATATATATAATATTTCTTCATGATAAATCATTTAGAATCCTGATCCTGTTAGAACCTGGATTTTTATGTCAGTCTTGGTTAAATGGTAAAAGTTTCTTTGAAATTCATTTATTTGACATTTTTTATTACTAGGAAAAAGTAATTAATGTCTTTTTAACTAAAGCAATTTTAAGAGATATTACTTTTCTTTTCCTTTCTCCTCTCCTCTCCTCTCCTCTCCTCTCCTCTCCTCTCCTCTCCTCTCCTCTCCTCTCCTCTCCTCTCGACACCAGACCCCATAATACAATTAGTAGAATGCCCTAGTGATTGTGTGGGCAAGGTTAGAACTAGAATTTATTGTTAGCCTTGCTAATGCTAGGAAACACTGCAAATCTCATCTGGAAACCTCTTATAATTTTCCCATAGCTGTCAAACTTTTTACTTCCTAGAGTCAAACCTCAGAAATTTCTCATTTGGCCCTTGCTCGTTTCTGATTAAGTGCATTTCTTCAATGTGTACAACGTGTATGTAGGGACAAGGCCAAGTTAAACTGGAGTCACATCCTGTGTGTGTCTTCACAGGGACCTTGCAGAGAAATGAGGCAGGTCTGTCCCTAGAATTGCAGAGAGTTAATTTTTCAATAGCCTTCTTGGGCTCTGAATTTTCTTTGGGGAGTCATTATAAAACCGAATGCGAGTGTCAATGAATGGAAGAGAAGAAAGATTTGTACTGCTTACTACTTCAGATTTGCTTTTTTGTTTGCATTTTTAGAAAGTTGTTTCTTCAGATACAGGATCCTATGAAATAATTGTTGATTTCCCCCCCCCCCCTTAGCATGCCCCTTTTCTTTTCCCATTTGCTTGCTTGGAGTGGAGTGACCAAAGGTGACAATGACATTTTTACACTTGCTTGCTCTCAGGATTTGCTCTTTCTCAATTGCTAGTTTATAGTCCACTGATTTGTCATGGAGATACAGAAAAGTTTCTGAGGTGTCATTCCACAAAAGTGTCAGTAAGTATCTTACTGCATTCTGCAGATTTAGGTCTATTGATTCTAATGTCTCTGGGACACCAAAATTTATCATCTTCATTTTTGTGGGAAAAGTATGAAACTTCTTTTCAATGTAATTAAAAGGTAATTCAATTACTTTTTAAAATTTGAGTTTTCAGGGTTAGGATCAAGTTTATGATTAATGCTATCTTTGAGGGCAATGTCTAAGAAAAAATTTCATTAGACAAGGATAATGACATGGTTACTAACTTCAGAATAGGATTTATTCTATGAAGAGGTGATCCAGAAAAGCTGTAGTAGTGCCTTCTCTTGGATGAATACTAGATGACAGAACAAACAGAATATTGCATGCATATGTCTGCTGCCAGAAGATAAATTTTAGTTTCTCTTCCTTAGAAAAGAGTGATCATAAATTGTCCTTTACAAACAGGAAGGAAACAGACACATACTGCTATTTGATGTGAACTTCTGTCCTGACCTCGGTGAATTCCAGAGAATAATACCTATTAAGAATCAATAAACAGATTCTTCCCAGTTAGGAAATGCCGACAGCTAGATAGATGCAAATTTTTGAAGGCTGAGCTATGAATGGTAATTCAATGTGATTATACTTTTAAAAAGAAGGCTGTTATCTCAGAAACATCCTTTGGATGGAAGTTTGTTTGAATAACACAATGTTATTAAAAGAGAAGACAGATGTTTTAAATGCTGTGAGAATATAGTGATTGTGCTATCACACAATCTGTGCTATGACACTATCTGTCCTGAGTAAACCTTAGTCTTACCTTTTTACCTAAATATTGCATGATTTACCCAATAAAGTTCCTTGTAAGGTAAACGCTGCTGGTCCTGTTTGCTCTAAGGTCAGATTCCTTCAACATAGGATTTTTTTAATACTATTCTTGAACATCAGTCTTCCCCATGGTAGCTTGATGAATTGCCATTGGACTGGTAGGAGAGCAAATTTCTTAATTCTTTTATCATCCTGAAAATAAGCCCCTAATCAGTCTCAGGAACTTTCATTTGCTTTGCAGTCACAGAAATTACTAATTAATGACAACACACACAGGAGCATTTTATCACTGAAGACTTCGCAGAAGCAAATTTGCCTGTCAAATGCAAGAAAAAAGAAGTCTAGCAAATCCCCTAAACACATAATAATTAGCAAGTTCTCAGATTTTTACACCTGAATAGCTGTAGAAAATAGAGAAAGTGGACTAAAAATGAGCTTTTAAAAATCAGTCTTTTCTCTGTCAGTTTAGAAATGCACTGTAATGAAGTTGCTGGCAAGTGAGTCTATGCAGTGGCTAGAATATATATACAGAGAAGCCATAAATATCTATTACAGGAAGATTTATAATCATTCCCTCTATGACAAGGTGGCTGTGTTGTAAAATCAAATGAAAACCGGACATTAATGTGTGTGACCCACTTTTGTCTTCACATAGCACTGTTGGAGTCCATGAACAGCACGTTTCCTTTCAGCTATAGATCAACACTACAGTTATTCTCAGCTGCCCACACTCAACAGGACTCGATGGTCTTTTTATTCCCCCTTGTTGCTCTGCTGCATGGGAAACTTGATCCTGCTCCCCTTTGGAACCAATAGAAGGTGTAGACAATGTTTTTCTTTCCAGACTTTCAGCTTCTTCTTGTGAAAATACACTACAAACAGCAACGAAATGGCAGAGCTGTACTTTCTGAACAGCACAGTGACGTGCAAGGGCAGAGATGCAGGACAAATGGGGTAATGACATTTTTGTTGGTCTAGTGAAAAGTTTCACATGTTATTGGTCTAATTATAGTTAAATACCAAATGTGAGTGGGAAGTCATTTAAATTCCCAAAGCCAGATGGTCTAATTCATCTCTCATTTAAAGCACTTTGATTTGAAAAATTTGAAAGGGTTTAATGTTCAAACATTTAGTTCTATAGAAAGGTGGGAGAGCGAAGTGTTTCCCACACAGGATGTTACAATCTGGGTGTATGAAGTTATAACTTAACCGAAAAAGAACTGCCAGTAAAGAACCTTTACAGTAATAAACTGGACATGCTTTCCTACTTGTGCATTTCTAGCTCTAGATGAAAACCACTAGGAAAGCAAAATCTCCTTAGCCACCTTTGTTCTAAAATATGTAGACTTGTACTTTTTCTCTCCATGAAACCTAAAGTAGGCATGGATACTGCAGTCATCCTGACCAGTCTGATTTTCTCCTTTTTAAAAGAAACAAAGAATAAAGCCTCAGGGAGTCAAACTTGTTGCATAGCTGAACCCTTGATACTGGTTAACTGACCTTCTCTAATGGCTATGGGGGATCCGAAATGGATTATCTCTTAACCTCTACCAGACCTTCACTGTTGGGGAGTGGGATGTTTTCCCCTTAGCATGTTGACTGTTCTTTCCTCCAAAAGATTTTCTATTCTCTATAGTTAGGAGGATTTGGAAAGGTTTATTGAGGCCATCAGCAAAGACATCGCTTGAAACAAATTTTCTGTGGTCATCTATTTACATTGGTTTATTGTGAAGCCTTTAACTTGTTTTATACAGGTAATAAACCCACGATAAAAAAATGATCATTAGCTACTCTGACCTCCTCTGTTTCCAACCAGAGGTACTGTATTATCTGTAAGAGATTGTGTATTCAGATAGAAATCTTCTGAAGAAAGAAAAATCTTGGATGTCTTATGCATTATTTTTTTGTTCAGTTATTCAGGCTCAGATTTTGGTACTAAGTATTTGCATGAACCTGAATCCTTTGCTTTTCAGTTTTGCTGTGGTTTGAGCCCATACAGCCAGCCACAAAGCAACCACCCAGCTGCTTGTTTACTCCTATCCCCCCTCCAGTGGCATGAGGAGGAGAAAAGACAACAAAAATCTGAAGAGACAAGACAAAGGTTGGGGAAGGATCACTCACCAGTTATGGTCACACATGAAAGACAGACTCAACTTGGCTAACAAAATCAAATTTAATTTCAATAAAACCACCACCAATAGAATCAGTGGAAGACAGTGGTAAATAAAACCGGATCTTAAATACACTGTCTCTTCTTCACAGGCCCAGCTCTTCTACTTCATACCCTCCAATGGCACAGGGGGGCAGGGAATGGGGGTTACGCTCAGTCCCAATCAATTCCATGTTTTTTCTGCTGCTGCTTTCTCCTCAGGGGGAAAACTCCTCACAGTCCTCCCCTGCAGAAGCATGGCATCCCTCCCATAGGAGACAGTTCTCCACCGACTTCTCCCCATCTAGCATGGGTTCCTTCCGTGGGCTGTGGTTGTCCCAGCGACAAACAGCTCCAGTGTGGGCTTCCCTCTCAGTCACTGCTTTCTTTGGGATCAGTCCCCTGCTCTAGCATGAGATAATCCATAGGCTGCAGATGGAATTCTTCTCTACCACCGATCTCTGTGGGCTGCAAGGACTCAGCTTGACATTGCACCATGGATGAAAGGGGAATGGCTGCTCTGGCATGCCATCGTCCCACCTTCCTCACTCACCTGGGTACCCACAGAGTTGCCTCTCTCCTGTCCCACTCTTGAAAACAAAAGTTGTGCAGCAGAAGCTCTCCTTTTAAATATGTTATGGCAGAGACACCAATATCCCCAGACTTAGCCTGGGGCATACCTGACTGGGAGCCAGAGGAGCTTCTTGAAGCTTCTTACAGGAGCCATGCCGATAGGCCCCTACTCTGCTACCAAAACTCTTCAGGCACAAACCCAACACGCAGTTACATTTCAAGGTGGAATCATTATGCAGCTTTACATTTTGAACTATTTTGGCAAATTTATAAACCTGTAGGGGCAATTTTACTGGAATTTTTTTCAAAAGAATTACCTGACCTTGGCATTTTGAGGCTTACCATGTAATAATTTCTTTGATGGTCTCAATAAAAAGTTTCTAAACTTTTTTTTTCTAGTGGACAGTCAATACTCCACACTCAGATTTACTGTGGAGTTCAAGAATAGTGCTGCTTTTTGCTTAACTTTCTCCCATGACTGATTTGCTATGTAGCTGCATTCATAACACTCCGCTGTCTCAGCTTGACAGGCTTAGCACCTTTTTCTCTTCCTCTGAACTTCCTTAACTGCTGTTCTGGCATATTTCAGGCTTAGATACTTATAACTCATTTTAAAGGCAAACTTATAATCAGGTACTGCGAAAAATAGTTCTCAGCAGAATTGTCAGAGCTGGTGGTCGGAAGAATGTATGAATCCTCTCAGTAACAGGAAAGATGGCATCTATCTGAATGGGGCTGACAGGATTAAAAATTAATTTTGCCAAGCAGGTCCTGTCCTAGTATCCAGAAGCTGTTTCCCCTGGATCCATATTTTAAGTCATTGATTTGTTACTGATAAGAATTACTTCCTATCGGTGGCCCTGATCCTCAAGGGTTTTGCCTTGGCTCAGATTGTACTTTGTCCTCATGCACATATGAGCGGTACTTACCTGGGAGGTGTATAGGAAAACACAGAGGAATACATGGGATTGCCAAACAACCTTTCTGATCTTGTGGTCCTTGCCATTACAGGGAACTGTATTGCTAATGCAAATTCTTTAAAACTGTGTTGTAGAGAAAAGAAACGTACCAAAGTAATTGCCAGGCTGCCTCTAACACTGTAAACTATTGCAGATGCTATCTAAGAAGTGAATGATGAAAACAGAATCTCTAGCAAACGTTTTTTTTTGCCAGCTTTAGTGCCTTAAAAAGCACAGGAAAGCATTTACAGTGTCTGTTTTGTCACTGTCCTATAACCTTTCTAGTTATTTGTTGTTTGTTTTATTGTTGTTTTTTCTTCTAGACGTATTAGAGGAAAGAAGAATAAGCATCAATATGACTAAAATCTCTTCCCATAATATAAAATATCCATGAACACTTCAAGTCTGGTGTGTAACTCTGTGTGTGGCCAGTGATTAAGCAACTTCATGCTCTTCTCAACAAGCTCTTGCTAAAAGGTCTTGCTGAGCTTTCTTGTAAACATGCCAAGCCAGCAAGCATGGGGCCAAACTCACCCCTTCTCCAGCACTAAAGGAAAAAAAACAAACAGAAAATAGTGACTTTCACACTTGTGCCAAGTCAGAACAGTCCTACTTGTGCTGAGTCTCCACACAGTGAAGGGTTTCATCTGCTGCTTCTAGCCTGGTAATTTTTAATATGTTAAAAGTGTCTGGTTTTGTATGGAAATTAAAATAATAAAAAAAAAATTCTTACCAAGTCCAGGAGCATCTTTCAAACTTGCTGGTGTTGAAACTAATGAGCATAGTGCATCACAGATTTTGTACATGTAATTTTGAGTGTAGTCTGGAAATAAAATCTGTGCTGGGCTGAATGACTGTTTTTCTGAATTTGGTAGGGAAACACCACAATCTATGGCAGCTGCAGACTGCCTGATGTGAAAATGCATATGGTTATATGCATTCACCTAAAAGAAATTCTGCTTGTGTGCCCCAGGACAGTCCTTGCCTTTTGAAAATTGGATCTTTTAAAAATGCACAGGTCAGTAACTGAGGACAATCAGCATGCTCTCAAGGACTACTCTAGGTCTGAACTAAACTGCTTATGTAGGTCCACTTCATCTCTTCTTTATTTCTATTAGTAGATTGTCCAACAAAGTGCCTCAAAGTAGCTTCTGAAGTGTCTGTGTGCACAGAAAGCTGACATCTTTTTTTTCCCTAAATATGGGTTAATGTTTGCTGGATTGTACTGTCCATTCCCCCATCTATCTGCCCAAAATGAGATCTCAGCTGAAGGAAAAACACAAAAGAAGGGTTTGTATGTGAGAGAATGTCTGCAGAAGGAGCATACTTTTCCTTTCCTTTCTTTTCTTTTTTTTTCTTAATATTCGGTAGTACAAGCACACAAGCTATAAGGAATCAACAGTAGTGACTGCAGAATACAGTGTTTGTTGAAGTTATTGATAGTGAAGATATATTCATCTTCTTCTGAAGTTCAATAACACTTCTTAAATAAGATCAGTTCAAAAAATCCTTCACTGCAGAAAATGATTTATCTGTGTGCAGCCTGAAGTGAAACAGGTTAGAGTGTACATATAATGCAGGATGAAAAAAAAAAAATTATTATGTATTTGGGCTCATGCCAGTGGCTGGACACTTTGAAAGTCAGAGATGTGCTCAAAAGTAAGAGCTGTTAGGAATTTCTGGAAAACACTCTGTTTTTCTTGGCATTTCGAAGACTTGATTTGTGGTCAGCAGCTGACATCTGTTTCTGTGTGCTGGTGTATCATAAGTAGCTTTTCCTGCTTTTGCCTAAAAATTAGAAGATAATGCTCTAGGGTCAAATCTTACCCTGATTTAAATTACTGAAGCTAATGAGCAAAACTCTTCTCTGTCACATTAGTACACCTGCTGCCCTGAAGTATGTTTCAACGATGGAACTTATAAAACCATAGAATCTATTACTGGTTTCTCTTTTTCTCTCTCAGCAGCCTGAATGCAGCTTCAGGAAAATCAGTGAAGGTGGTCCCTGAGGTTATGCATGGCGGAAAGTCAACAGTCCATTTTGTCTCTGAAGGTGCCATAACACATTTGAACTAACCTTGAGACAACTCACCTCTTCATCATACCTGTTTGGGTTTTTTTTTCAATGTAGCAGATGTAAAAAAATCTAAAGCAGTAACTGATTCATGTGGAAACAAATGACACAGGTAAAGACGGTGTTTTGGAGGACCTGTGGAGGACCACAGTTGGAACTGGGCGGGGGGGAAAGTTCATAGAAAACTGTTACTAGTAGGAGGAATCTTCAGAGAAAAACAGTAGCATGGGATGAAAATCCATAGTCCATAACTGGAAACCATAACTGTCAAACCATGTATGAACTAAATGGATCATACTGGGGAACAATATGGTGATGTAGTGATTAAAGTTTGGACTAGATGATATTTGAGGTCCCTTCCAATCTGGTATTCTAGGATTCTATGATGATGATGCTATGTCTTGCCTGGAAAACAGAAGTTCCTTTTCAGTTCCCTGCTCTGTCACAGGACCTAAAAGAATAATGCTTAGTATGACAATACTCACATTTCTACAGGTCTGCTCCAGGAACAGAGGATGTATGAGAGTTTCTGGAGATGGTTAAGTCTTTCATATTTAAGGTCTTAAGAAAATGAACTAAAGTTCCTGTTTTCTGGCTTCAGCCCCAGGCTAAACCATGAGACAGGTACTGATTTACTCAACCTGTCATTAGAGGATCATCACAAAAGGATTTGATGCACCTGGGAATAACAAAATTACATAGAGAAGTAGTAAATATGCTTTCAAGGACTGTAGTTGTTGATGAAGGTTCTGCTCCAGTCCCATAGTGTCTTCTCTATGGACCTGATCATTCTGCTCACTACAGCTAATTTATTAATCTGCATAAAAGATAGTAAATATTTTGTTTTCCTTAAACCCTGAGATACAAAGAGTGCTCATAAGGAACTGTAGAAATATCTATGAGTTCATAAGAAGTTGTTTGCAAAAGAGAACAGATTTATAAACTTTAGGCAACTAATAATGTTCTAATAGAAGAATGCATCCCACCTGGATGTGTTCCTGTGTGACCTAATCTAGGTGATCATGCTCTGGCATGGGGGTGGGACTCTATGATCTTTTGAGGTCCTTTCCAACCCTGAAGATTCTGTGTAAAAGAAAAAAGTTTAGAGCCAAGATTTCAGAAGGATAATATCATAAGATGATTATAGGCAGGTAAGTCAAATACTAATTTCTGTGGAGGGAAATGTGGGGAACCATGTGACTGATAATGGTGTGATGTTCTTACTAAAGCAGTTGTAATTTCTGTTGAGATTACAAACTAGGTGGTAGGAATTATAGAATTATATGTGGTCTAGTATCAAACTGATGGGCATTTATTATTTTACCTTCCATCAGTGCTTTGATGTGGAGACCCATATCAACTACTTAAAAGTTTTGTGCACTTTGTTGTTACTTTGCCAGGAGCACTCACATTCTGCAAATGACAGAAAGACTGTGGGAATGTTAAGTAGCGAAGATGACAGGCCACAGTTCCCTGGTTAGATAGACCCAGTCAACCGAGAGTAGCCCTTCGGAGCCAGTCTGTCCTGTGACAAAGTGGCAGATCGGCAGAGCTCTGCGATCCAAAGGTGTTTCCCGGAGCTGGGAGACAGGTGACCAGCAGAACAAACCCCACTGGAACCGGAAGCTCTCGCCAGAGAGTGGCGGGCAAGGCGGGTGCGGAGCCGCAGTGACCACTCCCAGCCTCAAGAAACTTCCCCAGGGTTCTTCGCTCCCTGCGCACATGACAGAGCTGAGCAACAGTGCAGGATGAGCACTCAGTCGCGTGGGTGGGACCAGCTGTGGTTGCAACTTGGGCAAAAGCTGGTGCGAGAAGGCTGTGGTGACCCAGACAGAGGTCCCGCGGAAGCAGGCAGGTGCCCAGGCTGCAGAGAGTGCCCACTGCTGGCGGAATGTGACAGAGAACACCCGTGTCTGGTGGGACCAGGGGAATGATCTGCTCAGCCTTGTGGCTGAGCTAAAGGAGGAGGCGGAAAGACTGAGGATAATAAGGGAGCGTGAGAAGGAGATTGACTGGCAGAGTCAGGCCCTACCCTCCTTGATGATAGGACCGCAGGTGGAGTCTCCACTAGAAAGAGAGGATCCCCTCCTCCCTTGCCATCAGGTGAAAGGAGAGGACCTAAGAGACGAGGGGGAATGGAAACACATCCCTGCTTGGTCAGGCCTCAAATCTCCTCCCGGCCTCCCTTGGCTTGGCTCGGGACCTGGAATCCCCTCCTGGCCTCCCTTGGCTCAGGACCTCGAATCCCCTCCCGGCCTCCCTCACCTTCCCAGTTGCCTTTGCACAACAGGTATGGGGCTCTGCAAACTGAGGGATAAACAAATGACAGTGGAGATGGAAGCCCATCTGAGGGGTCACCCAAGGTAAATCAGTCTCCCCCCCTGCACTAGGACTAGCTCTAACGAGAAACAAAGGAGAGTAACTAGTCAACGACTCCCTCTGAGAGGAACAGAGGGCCTGTATGCTGGCCGGATCCACACCCGAGGGAAGTCTGCTGCCTCCCTGGGGCCAGGGTCAGAGATATCACTAGGAAGCTCCCTGGTCTGGCACAGCCATCAGACTGCTATCCTCTAATGGTTATCCAGGTTGGTAATGATGAGGTTACAGAGAGAAACCTGAAAACAATGAAAAATGACTTCAGGGCCCTGGCAGATGACTCGAGGGCTCAGCAGCCCAGGTGGTGTTCTCCTCAATCCCTCCAGCCGCAGGGAAGAATCCGGAAAGGGAGGAAGGCCCACCTGATGAATGTGTGGCTGAGAGGCTGGTGCCACAGACAGAATTTTGGGGTTTTCGAACATGGGGAGCTTTACACTGCGCGGGGTCTGGGGGCGACAGATGGGGTTCATCTGTCTCAAAGGGGGAAAGAATCTTGGTGTATGAGCAGGCTGGGCTCGCTGAAAGGGCTTTAACCTGGGTGCGAAGGGGGGAAGGGGCCAAAACAGGGCTGGCTAGAGCTGAGCCTAAGGGTGGCAGGCTGTTGCTGGGAATGAAGTCATTAGCCCGGCTCAGGTGCATCTGCCTAACACATGCAGCATGAGCAGCAAAGGGGAGGAGCTGGAAGCCATTGTGCAGCACCACAGCTGTGGTGTAGTCACCATCCCAGAAGCATGGTGGGATGACTCTCATGAGTGGAGTGCTGCAGTGGATGGCTATAAGCTCTACAAATGGAATAGGCAAGATAGA